>UNSF01000131.1:0-228098 GCA_900538255.1 Ulva mutabilis
GTTGCAAATGAGGCAGGAAGCAGTGTCACTATGTGTAAGCTACCCACAGGAGAGCATCTCATGCACTGTCTGCAGCTGCCAGCCCTGTGGCACACAGCACCTACGAGAGAATTGCCCACCAGGTGGGCAAGTGACAGCGTGGGCAGGTCGAGGGTGGGCAGGACACAATCTCACTCTCATTAAAGCTCGGAATTGCTTGAAAACACGTGCCAGCATGTTTTTCGAGGTTTTTAATATATAGTATAGATTGATTAAATACTCTTTTCAGACCATTCTCAGTGTCCTGATGAGATGCTGGGGTGTAGTTGCCCATCACCGGGTGGGCAGCAGCTCAAGGTGGGCAAGTACAGGTGGGCCATCACACTCCAAAAACCTGAAATGGCGCCTTTGAGTGTTATAATTGTGCTATATATGATCGGTGATGTGTACGAGATGCTTTGGATTATGGTTAAATTGAAAACTGAGGCTATGGCTCCGCTTGAGTCAATGATGCTCACCGCCTTGCCCATGCCATGGGTGGGCAGCAGTGCAAGGTGGGCAAGGGGAGGGAAGGCAACGCTGGGATGCTGGAGGCATCTAGCTTTTAGGTGATGCATTGGGACCATAGATGCTTAATATTGTGTCTGTAAATGTATACATGTACTGTGGCCACGTACATGTGGCTCTTGCGGGCTGATGTCTTCAAGCCTGCTGGATTGCCCACGCGCCGGTAGGCAAGGCTTGTATGTGGGCAGGTCGCGGGTAGGCAACCCCCCCGTAGAGGCTCGCTTGCAGGTGCTCGTCCAGGCCGCACAGCCGTCCGAGTTCCTACTTCTGTAGTCAGTAATTGATGAATTATACAATTGTAATAGACTGTACATATGCAATTGTAATAGACTGTACATATCCGAGGCCATATGGCCTCGGATAGGCGTCGGATCGGCTGCTCATACAATCCGATGTAAACGGCTCGATATTAGCTATGTCGTAGATCCGTGCATATCAAACAGATGTCCATGTTAATGTTGTGATCTTAGTTTCGACGCTTCCCGCGTGCAATGTATATCTGGCTGAGTGTGCCACCTTCAGACAGTACTGTACACATGTGTCCGTGGCCACCTGTGACGTAGTCCACGAAAAGGTCTCATGATCGGACGGATGCATAGCTCGACTATGTACCGTCACACCACCCGGGTGCTTCAGCACGTACGCCATTACGCAAGTACGGCACTTGGAGCAACACGGATCCTCCGACCATGGAGCAACACGGATCCTCCGACCATATAATGCCAAGTATACAACATTATCTCTACCACTCTGCTTACGCTGGTGACCTTGTTGCCGTTCCTGTATTTGTTCGCGGGGTTGCTGGTGCCCGGTCCCAGCAGCCCCGTTGCTAGGATGGCCATCCCGGGTACATCGAACATCCTGAGGACAATTAATGACGTTTTTGTCGAGTATGATGATTTCAAAGCGTGCTGTCTTGTGTGTCCCAAAGACCTGGGCTCTACCAACGCAATCCCGCGCCACTCGCGGTCACGGCAACACGTTGCGCGGCTGGCCCTGTACGACATGCAGAAACGTGCTGGTGCAATCGATGCCGCGGAATTTCCGCGTATGCCGGTGGATGGACCGGCTGAAGGTGAAGGCGATGCCGCTGGCAGTGTCGCTCAGTCGCCAGAACCTGATGCCGGTCGTCCGGAGAGTCCTCCTGCAGCACCGCTGGGAGAGCTCCCCGTCGTAACGGACACTGACATCCAACAGAACCTTGATCTTCATCATGGGGGGTCCGCGGCACTGGCGAAGCCACACCCGGAGCAGCTGGGGGTTGGAAGAGACAGTGGGTCAGCCTCAGAGTCTGATCCTGCGACTGACTCGATGGCTCTGTCTCAGTTATTAAAGGCAGTGCATGGAGCACATTTACCTGCAGTTGATGCCCGGGCCAGCCTGTTATCTACACCTGCTGTGGAAATGCCTGTCACTGTCAAGGCCAGTATTCTCACTGCCACGGGCGCTACAGCTGCTGACTTTGAATCCGATGAAGAATATGCCCCACCATATCTTGAGGACATGCCCGAGCCTGGCCCGGAGCCTCGTCCTTCTTCCACCACAGCATTTCAGCCCGAGGATCTGGTATGGGCCATTTCTCTAGACTTGCCTGTGGCAATCCCGCACCGCGTGTTCATGTGTCTGTCAGAATCCATGCGCAGTCTTATGAGGCCAAGTTCGAGTACCTCAGGCATCTGGTTGAAGACAACTTTGAGAGGTTCAGAGGCGGCGTCGAGGAAGGGCTAGAAGCCTTTCGTCTCCATGCCCTCCGGGATGGTGTCCAGTGGGAAGAAGAAGACGTGTATGCAACACTGATGGCTGAAATGGAGGGGCTGATCGAGGCGAAGCTGAACCCCCATGCTGATGCAGACGATCGGCAGCCGCGCAAGCACTCGGTGGCCTTGTACATCCAGAGACATCACGAGCCAGTTGCTAACCGGCTGGATATGACAGTGCTGCAGGTCTGCTACTGTTTGATGTACACAAAGCATTACCGAGGCCTTAATGAGCTGGGTATGGATGAGCTGTGTGGCATGATCTCTGAGGGGGCTGCTGCACGAAGACAACAACATGCCAAAGTATGTCTTCCGTCCGCATGCTCTATATGTGGTAGCTGTTGTGTTCTGTATGTTCGATGGATTCAGCAAATGTCTTGGCTTTCTGTTTCTGCAGGTCCCATCACATGGTGAAGGGCGTTTTGGGTGTCCCATCTGTAGAGACCTACACCATCGACATGTGCAGCACTGGTAGCTGTCCACATGTCTATGGCCTGCCACTGCCGGTCCACGAGAGGAAGCGTCACATGGGCCAAAGATGTCCCATTTGTGGTGCTCATCGGTACGAGAAGCGCAACCGGCAGCTGAAGGCGGTCCGACGGTGTGTCCACTCAATCAAGTTTGATGCAATTGATCCGGCGGCATTATTCAAACATGACGTAACGGCTTTATTGCGCACTAGGGTCCCTGACCCATGCAGATCTGCATGAATCCCTGTTATGTTAACCCCCGGTTGTCATGCATTGGGCGATGTGGCTCCTGTTTAATATCCGTACCGTTCTGTTTTTGGTGCAGCGCTTTCATTCTGCCATTGGCAGATGTCATCAATCACCTCTTCGGTGTGTCGTGATCCAGCCATGCACAGGACTACGGTGACCATGCATGGAGTGGATGCACGGTGCTGATCCGGAGTGGCTATGGGGCAGCCATGCACCGATGGCTGACCATATGCACGAGCAATGCATGCAAGATTGCGTGCCGCAGACATTGATTCTGATCGTATCCGTATGAGACGTTGATTGAACGCTTATATAGGCTCTACAGATCGTAGTGTAATCACTCTCTCTTCAACTGTCCAAGTCTCACGTGTATTGATCCTCCACTGAAGGTACAGGAGCTGTCACGGACAGATACCTAAGACAGCAAGGTATGTGACAGCACCAACCCCTGCGCATGACGACATGCTCAGGATCCCACAGGCCTTAGGCCGCGGTCCACTGAATTACGTCATGGTATCGGTGATGATTGTGGGGATTCTTGTGATGTCTGTTAGCATGCGATAGAGTCCAGGGGGAACCTGCGGTTACGGCTGCACGCTCCGATGAGTGTGCTACACCGCTCTAGTGTATAGCCGACCGTAGAGAGACTAGAAAAAGCTAATGCAGAATGCTACGGCGGAGCTGCATTATGCTTGGTGCTGGTCTCGCAAAGAGGCCTACGGGTCTGCGTTTCCTGCGACATATGGTGGTCATGTTGCAGGACACCACCACTCCGAGACGATTCAATGGCATCTCGCCAAGGGTCTATCGGTTCTGACGGTGTGGAGGGAGCAGTTAACCTTCCGCATCATCGCACTCGCTCTACAGTGCGCCGCGAGCAGGCCGCGGAGGGTCAGTCCATGCCCCACGGGGAAGGACAAGACGCTGGGACCTACGGGTATCTCAGTGTTAACCCTCTGCAGGCCGCCATGCCGGGCAACGCTGATCCTACGGGGAATGCGGGTGCTCAGGCAGCGGTGCACGGAGCGCAGGAAGTGCCACACGTTGCCCAGACAGCATGGGCAGCGCAGCAGATACCACCTCCGATACCGCAGCCTTCGCAGGCTGCGATGTCATCCGGGGCGGCAGCAACAGCCGGGACGATCGATGTTGCAACTCTCGCGAGCGCGCTATCGCTCGTAATGCCTAAGTCTACGCCGGGAAAGTCGCTAGTAGACAAGCACAAGTTCCCGGTATGGAACCACAGATATGATCACTTTCGGGTGTTCAAGAAAGAGGTAGAGAGTTGGGCAAACATGGTGGGGGAAAGTAGCCTGCTAGTGAATGATCCACTGGCACAGAATAGCCAGGCTCATGAGTCAGTCAAGCATTGGCTATTCGTGACATTACCAAAGGAGGATAGGGATTTCGTGTCAGACTGCAGTTTTGTCCATGAGATATGGGCATTGCTGCATGCCAAGTACATGCCTTCTGTCGAAGTAGAAATACAGAAGCTATACCAGCAACTCAGTGGTGCCAGGCAGGCGGGAAAGCCACTTGAGAAACATGTCAACGAGGTAGTTGGTATAGTGAACCAGATGAGGGGTCTGGGAGAAGCTGTGCCTGATCAGTTATACCGCTCTAGGCTACTGGCAGTGGACAAAGAGTATGCACTGCTGCAGCCGATGCTGCAGCAACTGCCAGTGCAGCAGATAGTGTCCACGCTGCTGACGCATGCTCAGAATAGCAGCCAGTCTGCCCCATCGCGATTCCCACGGGATGATCGCGGTGGTCAGCAGAGATTTGGGGACGAGGGTATCGTGGTGGACGCCACGGTGGTCGCCATGGTGCACCCCCAGAGGTTGCCGCAGTGGGAGCAGGGGGAGCAGATAAGCGCAAGTGCTTCAATTGCGAGAAGCCTGGCCATCTGCAGAAAGATTGCCCTTTGCTCTCCGCAGAGGTCAAGCAATTCCTACAGAAACAGGCAGCTGCAGGGCGAGGCCGTGGCAGAGGCCGCGGGGGCCCTCAGGTGGCTGTGGTAGACCTAGCGGAACTGCGAGCTGACTGTGCTGATGGGCCGTCGCCCAATATGCCATACACCTTTCTGGTGGATAGCGGGTCTGACCTGAACATATGCTTTGACTATAGCATGTTCAGTGAGGTCAAGCCACCAGATATCACAGAGTGCCAGCCTTTAGACCAGGGCAGGCTTAAGATATATGGCATGGGCACTATCAGGGCGAATGTGGGGAAGTACGTGACAGTACAGGGTGAGTTGGTGCCTGTAGATATTGAGCTGGATCATGTCTACTGGGTGCCAGCCAGCCCGATCAATATCCTATCAACGACTGTGCTGAAGCGGTCGAACGTGTACTTGCACACAGGCAAGGCTAACACAGTAGAGATGCCGGGTTTTTATGACCAAGCACAAACATTTGTGGGCAACTGTGAGCAGGGAGTTGATAGTGATGACAACCCCACATTGAGCTGGTACTGCGGGACGGGCAGACCAATATGGGAACTGCGCCCTGTAGATTCAGGGACAGACTGGACCAGTGCCAATAACCTTTTCCACAGAAATAGGAAATGGGTTGGTGAGCAGGCGAGAATCGCTGCGGTAGATGGTGTACCTATTGGTCAGAGATCTTCTTACCGACTTGACCCAGCATTTCTGGTACATCTCTCGTTTCATCATGCGGGCAACCGGATTCTCAAACTAATGACTGAGAATCCAGACCTGTATGACCTCAAGTTGCCTAAACCCACGGGAGTAGCGCTTGAGTGTCATGGTTGCCACGTGGCGGAGCAGAGAAGTGGTGACAGAGCACGGCATGGGGGCAAAGTGACAGAGAATGCCTCGTATGCTGGAGAAGTATTGCATGCGGATCTGGCTGGACAGATTAAGCCAGTAGGCATAGGCGGAATGAACTACGTCCTGGTAGTAGTGGATGAGTACAGCAGGTACTCACATGTGATCCCGCTGAAGTCAAAAAGCGGTGCTGCGGAGATGATATGTCTTCTGATAGAACGCATCCGCACTCAGATTGTCTATGACAAGGAGGTAGGGGTGCGGAGGCTGCACACGGACCAAGGAGGTGAGTTCAGCTCGAGTCAGCTGGCTCAGTACCTTGAGTGGCGAGGGATAGTACACACGTTCACTGACACCGCCCAACATGAGTCAAATGGGTTGGTAGAACGAAAGATCGGTGTGCTGAACACGTCAGTGCGGGCGAGTCTGCTGCAGGCAGCAGTGCCTGCATTCCTGTGGCCAGAGGCATACATGTGCGTGAACCATGCACACAACCTGACGCCGAGCACAGCACTGGAGGGTGTGAGGCGGAAGGAGGCAAAGCAGAAGCTGGAGGATAGGTTTGTTGCCACCAGCTTTGAGCCATGGTCCACGAACGTGCAGCAGCGGGCTAAGCAGCTGAGAGTCAGGAAGGCTGCAGCGCATGCGCTGAGTCTGAATGAGCTGTGTGAGACGCTGGTTGCCAGGAGAGAATTGGCATTTGTGGCACAGCACATGAGAAATGTGAATGTCAGAGAGATTGTGCCATACTTGTTGTGGTTTAGGAAGGTCAAGGAAGATGACTTCCGTCTCGTGGTGGCACAGGTGAAGCCTTTCGGGTGTCCAATGTATGTGTATCCAAGGAGGGAGCACTTCAGGCACCTGGAAGCGCGAGGAATCCTCGGTGCCTATATGGGACCGGGTGGAGGTCCTCACATGGACAGGGTTTACGTGAAACGTGGGAATGGGGGAGCAGTGCGGATGTACAGGCACACGGCTGCTCCACCTGCTCTAGTGAAGGATTTCGCGCAGCGATTTCACATGGCTGGGGAGGCTACGGCGGACCCAGTTGTGCTAGAGAACTATGAGCAGGGTGAGTTTGAGATCCTACCCGATCAGTACACCAGTGTGGTGCCGGAAGCTGAGTTCTTGCCCAACATGAAGAAGTGGGTGAAGAGCACTAGTGTGCGGGCAGTGCGTCCACCAGCCAGTCGTGAACACATGATGCCAGAGAGGGGCAGAAATGTGGATTGGGCTGAGGGGGAGCATCCGGGTCTGGGCCATCAACACTGGGAACCAGGAAGAACGCTGCATAGGCGTTTCAAACCGACAGACGAGCTACCTGAGGGTGAGCCTGAGTTTTCTCCTAGAGTGTTGGGTGCAGAGCTGCTGGCGCGACATGAGCGCTGGCACACACCAGAGATCAGTGAGGCAGTGGTTGCAGCACGCTGCGATCATGCAGCGGCTGACAATGCTGCAGCGGTGGCACACTGGGACTATGATGCAGCAAACCAGCCGTCTGGGCCTTTACACCATGAGTTTAGGCCTGCAGAGACGATCCCTACGAGGGATAGGGCTGTGTTGCACATAGGGGACTGTGATATCCATCCGCTTCCAACTGATGAGGAAGTGAGTGATACTAAGTCTAGTGATGGAGGTGAGGATGACTCTGAGTCTGAGTCTAGATCCCGCTCGCGTTCGGCGGAGCCAGTCCAGCGGTCGATGGGCAAGGAGCTGAGTGAGCCACCCCCACCTGTGCGAGCTGACGGTCACGGCGGCGGCCGAAGTCACCGCGGGTCCACGGTGTCAGGGCGTGATGACCGAGACAGATATGATGAGCCGAGGCATATATCTGGGTCTGAGGGCCAGGGGCAAGGCGAGCTACGGCATGTGCCTAGCGGAATAGCGACAGGAGGTGATGGCTCAGGGGGAGAGTCAGCACCAAGTGCCGCGAGGGGCAGCGGAGAACGTCTGGATCCGCCACATGAGGTGAGGGTTCGATGGGTTCCAAAGCCTTTTCACTTGATTCGCAAAGTCTTAAGACCTGCTGTCCATGCTGTGGGAGCAATTGTGAGTGATGCTGCTGTTGAGCGCATTTCCCCGGAGGAAGCACGTGAGCATGTGAGTGATGCTGCGAGCCCCACAGTAGTGAATGATGATGAGAATGACGTCGGTGACTGTTCTGATGGAGTGTCAGCTGCAGCTGACAGTGTGCCTCCTGATGCAGAAAAGACGACGGGGCAGAAGGTGACTCCAAACGGTGGCCCTACTGCTAGCCTTAGTGAGTCCAGGCGTGCAGCTACCGTGAGGAAGAGGGTCGAGGCCGTAGTAGATGATCCAACGGTGCAGCAGGCCATGCGTGGCGCTCATCGTGAGAAGTGGATCACGGCAATGCTCGATGAGCTGACCTCCTTAAGAGAACATGATGTGTTTGAGCTGGTTGAGTGCCCAACAGGAGTGAAGCCTGTGACAGGCAAGTGGGTGCTTAAGATCAAGCGAGGAGCACAGGGTGAAATTGAGCGTTTCAAGGCCAGATACGTAGCCAGGGGGTTTACGCAAGTGGAGGGCGTAGATTTCTTTGAGACATGGGCACCTGTGGGCAGTTATGCTACCTTCAGGGCTCTGTTATCAGTCTGTGCAGTAGAGGATCTAGAGACGAGGCATATAGACATCAAATGTGCTTTCCTGAATGGTGTTCTGGAGGAGGAAGTGTATGTGGCACAACCTCCGGTACTAGACGATGGGTCTGGTATGGTGTGGCGTCTGAAAAAGGCGTTGTATGGTCTGAAGCAAGCTGCCAGGGAGTGGCACAAAGCGCTTGCAGAACTCTTGTTGAATATGGGTTTTGTGAGATCAGCCAGTGACCCTGCACTGTTCATTTGCAAAGTAGGACGTTGTCTTATTTTTCTGTGGGTCGATGATCTGCTGATTTTCGGCCACAGAGAGCAGATGGATGATGCCATCAGAAAGATTCTTGAGGCATTTGAGGGTCGTGACCTGGGGGAGCTGGGATATGTGCTGGGCATGGAGGTCATACGTGATCGAACTGCTCGCACTATCACCATCACACACAGAAAGAGCATCAGGGACATGCTAGAGAGATTTGGCATGAGTGAGTGCAGACGGGCGCCAACTCCGTTGGTACCAAAGCAGAAAATGTTTAGTCTGAAGGAAGATCCTAGCCAGGCGAAGGCTACAGGCACAGAGCATAAGAGGTTTATGCAAGCCGTAGGAAGCATCCAGTATGTGGCAGTTGTGTCGCGTCCAGACATTGCGTTTCCGGCTAATGTCTTGGCCAGGCATATGGCTGGGAGTGCCAAATGTCATTGGAATGGTGTCCTTCACGTACTGAGATACCTGCGAGGGACCATAAACTTTGGCTTGACCTTTAGTGGCTCCAATGGGGGATGTGAGGTGTTGGAAGCATTTACGGATGCTGACTTCGCCAATGGTGCTTGCTTGAAGAGCGTGTCAGGAGTAGTAGTCCGGATGCATGGGAACTGTGTGTTCTGGCGTTCGAAGAGGCAGGCTATTGTGGCTGGTGACACAACTGAGGCAGAGCTCATAGCAATGAGTTCAGCAGCCAATGAGGTGATGTGGGCTAAGCAGTTGTGCACTGATCTTGGTTTGTCGGCTGTGAAGCCAACGCTGTGGGGTGACAACAAGAGTGCCAACTTGCTAGCAGTGAACCCCATCTCTAGTGACCGCTCTAAGCACATCAGGGTCAGGGACCTGAGGGTCCGAGAGTTCGTAGAACTCGACGAATTGACTATCAGCTGGGTTAGCACGGTAGACATGCTAGCTGATATGTTTACTAAGGTGTTGGCAGGACCAGCACTGGCAAAATTTAGAGATAGACTGCAGCTTGCGGTAGTACAAGCTTAGTCTAGGGGGAGTGTCGTGATCCAGCCATGCACAGGACTACGGTGACCATGCATGGAGTGGATGCACGGTGCTGATCCGGAGTGGCTATGGGGCAGCCATGCACCGATGGCTGACCATATGCACGAGCAATGCATGCAAGATTGCGTGCCGCAGACATTGATTCTGATCGTATCCGTATGAGACGTTGATTGAACGCTTATATAGGCTCTACAGATCGTAGTGTAATCACTCTCTCTTCAACTGTCCAAAGTCTCACGTGTATTGATCCTCCACTGAAGGTACAGGAGCTGTCACGGACAGATACCTAAGACAGCAAGGTATGTGACAGCACCAACCCCTGCGCATGACGACATGCTCAGGATCCCACAGGCCTTAGGCCGCGGTCCACTGAATTACGTCATATGGGACCGGGTGGAGGTCCTCACATGGACAGGGTTTACGTGAAACGTGGGAATGGGGGAGCAGTGCGGATGTACAGGCACACGGCTGCTCCACCTGCTCTAGTGAAGGATTTCGCGCAGCGATTTCACATGGCTGGGGAGGCTACGGCGGACCCAGTTGTGCTAGAGAACTATGAGCAGGGTGAGTTTGAGATCCTACCCGATCAGTACACCAGTGTAGTGCCGGAAGCTGAGTTCTTGCCCAACATGAAAAAGTGGGTGAAGAGCACTAGTGTGCGGGCAGTGCGTCCACCAGCCAGTCGTGAACACATGATGCCAGAGAGGGGCAGAAATGTGGATTGGGCTGAGGGGGAGCATCCGGGTCTGGGCCATCAACACTGGGAACCAGGAAGAACGCTGCACAGGCGTTTCAAACCGACAAACGAGCTACCTGAGGGTGAGCCCGAGTTTTCTCCTAGAGTGTTGGGTGCAGAGCTGCTGGCGCGACATGAGCGCTGGCACACACCAGAGATCAGTGAGGCAGTGGTTGCAGCGCGCTGCGATCATGCAGCGGCTGACAATGCTGCAGCGGTAGCACACTGGGACTATGATGCAGCAAACCAGCCGTCTGGGCCTTTACACCATGAGTTTAGGCCTGCAGAGACGATCCCTACGAGGGATAGGGCTGTGTTGCACATAGGGGACTGTGATATCCATCCGCTTCCAACTGATGAGGAAGTGAGTGATACTGAGTCTAGTGATGGAGGTGAGGATGACTCTGCGTCTGAGTCTAGATCCCGCTCGCGTTCAGCGGAACCAGTCCAGCGGTCGATGGGCAAGGAGCTGAGTGAGCCACCCCCACCTGTGCGAGCTGACGGTCACGGCGGCGGCCGAAGTCACCGCGGGTCCACGGTGTCAGGGCGTGATGACCGTGACAGATATGATGAGCCGAGGCATATATCTGGGTCTGAGGGCCAGGGGCAAGGCGAGCTACGGCATGTGCCTAGCGGAATAGCGACAGGAGGTGATGGCTCAGGGGGAGAGTCAGCACCAAGTGCCGCGAGGGGCAGCGGAGAACGTCTGGATCCGCCACATGAGGTGAGGGTTCGATGGGTTCCAAAGCCTTTTCACTTGATTCGCAAAGTCTTAAGACCTGCTGTCCATGCTGTGGGAGCAATTGTGAGTGATGCTGCTGTTGAGCGCATTTCCCCGGAGGAAGCACGTGAGCATGTGAGTGATGCTGCGAGCCCCACAGTAGTGAATGATGATGAGAATGACGTCGGTGACTGTTCTGATGGAGTGTCAGCTGCAGCTGACAGTGTGCCTCCTGATGCAGAAAAGACGACGGGGCAGAAGGTGACTCCAAACGGTGGCCCTACTGCTAGCCTTAGTGAGTCCAGGCGTGCAGCTACCGTGAGGAAGAGGGTCGAGGCCGTAGTAGATGATCCAACGGTGCAGCAGGCCATGCGTGGCGCTCATCGTGAGAAGTGGATCACGGCAATGCTCGATGAGCTGACCTCCTTAAGAGAACATGATGTGTTTGAGCTGGTTGAGTGCCCAACAGGAGTGAAGCCTGTGACAGGCAAGTGGGTGCTTAAGATCAAGCGAGGAGCACAGGGTGAAATTGAGCGTTTCAAGGCCAGATACGTAGCCAAGGGATTTACG
Organism: Ulva mutabilis; assembly: GCA_900538255.1. NCBI lineage: Eukaryota > Viridiplantae > Chlorophyta > Ulvophyceae > Ulvales > Ulvaceae > Ulva > Ulva mutabilis. The sequence continues at coordinate 11,720 of UNSF01000131.1, forward strand.
CAAGTGGAGGGCGTAGATTTCTTTGAGACATGGGCACCTGTGGGCAGTTATGCTACCTTCAGGGCTCTGTTATCAGTCTGTGCAGTAGAGGATCTAGAGACGAGGCATATAGACATCAAATGTGCTTTCCTGAATGGTGTTCTGGAGGAGGAAGTGTATGTGGCACAACCTCCGGTACTAGACGATGGGTCTGGTATGGTGTGGCGTCTGAAAAAGGCGTTGTATGGTCTGAAGCAAGCTGCCAGGGAGTGGCACAAAGCGCTTGCAGAACTCTTGTTGAATATGGGTTTTGTGAGATCAGCCAGTGACCCTGCACTGTTCATTTGCAAAGTAGGACGTTGTCTTATTTTTCTGTGGGTCGATGATCTGCTGATTTTCGGCCACAGAGAGCAGATGGATGATGCCATCAGAAAGATTCTTGAGGCATTTGAGGGTCGTGACCTGGGGGAGCTGGGATATGTGCTGGGCATGGAGGTCATACGTGATCGAACTGCTCGCACTATCACCATCACACACAGAAAGAGCATCAGGGACATGCTAGAGAGATTTGGCATGAGTGAGTGCAGACGGGCGCCAACTCCGTTGGTACCAAAGCAGAAAATGTTTAGTCTGAAGGAAGATCCTAGCCAGGCGAAGGCTACAGGCACAGAGCATAAGAGGTTTATGCAAGCCGTAGGAAGCATCCAGTATGTGGCAGTTGTGTCGCGTCCAGACATTGCGTTTCCGGCTAATGTCTTGGCCAGGCATATGGCTGGGAGTGCCAAATGTCATTGGAATGGTGTCCTTCACGTACTGAGATACCTGCGAGGGACCATAAACTTTGGCTTGACCTTTAGTGGCTCCAATGGGGGATGTGAGGTGTTGGAAGCATTTACGGATGCTGACTTCGCCAATGGTGCTTGCTTGAAGAGCGTGTCAGGAGTAGTAGTCCGGATGCATGGGAACTGTGTGTTCTGGCGTTCGAAGAGGCAGACTATTGTGGCTGGTGATACAACTGAGGCAGAGCTCATAGCAATGAGTTCAGCAGCCAATGAGGTGATGTGGGCTAAGCAGTTGTGCACTGATCTTGGTTTGTCGGCTGTGAAGCCAACGCTGTGGGGCGACAACAAGAGTGCCAACTTGCTAGCAGTGAACCCCATCTCTAGTGACCGCTCTAAGCACATCAGGGTCAGGGACCTGAGGGTCCGAGAGTTCGTAGAACTCGACGAGTTGACTATCAGCTGGGTTAGCACGGTAGACATGCTAGCTGATATGTTTACAAAGGTGTTGGCAGGACCAGCACTGGCAAAATTTAGAGATAGACTGCAGCTTGCGGTAGTACAAGCTTAGTCTAGGGGGAGTGTCGTGATCCAGCCATGCACAGGACTACGGTGACCATGCATGGAGTGGATTCACGGTGCTGATCCGGAGTGGCTATGGGGCAGCCATGCACCGATGGCTGACCATATGCACGAGCAATGCATGCAAGATTGCGTGCCGCAGACATTGATTCTGATCGTATCCGTATGAGACGTTGATTGAACGCTTATATAGGCTCTACAGATCGTAGTGTAATCACTCTCTCTTCTACTGTCCTAAGACTCACGTGCATTCATCCTCCAACTGAAGGTACAGGCGCTGTCACGGACAGATACCTAAGACAGCAAGGTATGTGACAGCACCAACCCCTGCGCATGACGACATGCTCAGGATCCCACAGGCCTTAGGCCGCGGTCCACTGAATTACGACATACTGTTGCACAGGGCACTGGTGCATATTCCTGAGATGATCCTCAGAGCTGGCCCCGGCGCATTCCTGAGAGAGGACTTTGGCGAGCGCGGCATTCGGGAAACGAAGCACAAGCTCACCCATCACGCCTGCAGCAACATGGCACAGGCTTCAGCGCAATGTTGTGTGCTGGAGATGTGCCTGCGCCGACACAAGAGGAAGTACAACGACGTTGACGCCCCGAGGAGGAAGCTGAAGCTCAAGAAGAGGCGGAGGAAGACTGATCAGGGAGGCTCTGATGGTGTACAGCTGCACGAGTTGAAGGAATCGTACACTGGAGAAGAGGACGATGAGGTGCGGTATCCGCACCACCATGATACTGCATGACTGCAGTCAACTCTGAATGCTGAGTCCCTCCTTGGAATGTACAGCGAGTGTGTTGACAGTAACTCCTGTTTTGTCTCGGGCATATTTTCTACCTTTGTCGCTGCAGGGATACCACGAACTCGTGTGCATGCAGTTGAGCAAACTCGTCGAGTCGCTGGACAGCATGGAAGCTAGAGTCAAGAATGGCGCCCACCAGGTGGAGGGGGAGCTGGGTATTGCTGGGCGACTGCTGCGGCAGCACGTCTTGGGGGTTGCGAATGGGGCAGAATTCAAGGGGGCTGCTGAGGCCTTTTGCGCAGACTCAGCCTCCATTCAGCGCGGAGCTTCCATCATCCGCACTGAGGCTGGTTCAGGGGCTCACGGACGGACACGGTGTGACCACTTTGCTTATGTCCCGTTCCTGTCTGGCAGGACACAGAATCCGTGCGTGATGCACGTTGAACAGATTCTGCTTGTCAGGCAGGCAGGGATGGGCTGGCAGAATGATGAGGCCAGGATTGCGGTAGGCATCTTGTATGACAGGCTGCCAGTGCATCGGGGTGCAGGGCTGCAGTCTGCATACAATGATGATCCAGCACAGGGTGCCTGTGTGGTCCCCAGTGCACTGTTTTTGAGTGCAAGTGACAGGAAACGTGGGTATAAATGGGCTGTGCATCTCAGCCAAATTCATTGCAGTTGCTCCTGCATTTATGGTGTCACTGGGGACACATTCCTGACTAGCCATAAGATGGGATTCCATGGGAGGAAGGATTTGCAGTACGTAGATGATTGAGCGTTTGCAGATTTTCTGTTGCAGTTTCCATAGCGAGATACAGTCTGCAGGGGTAGAGTGTGTACGTGTAAATATAAGTGCAGGTACAGACAGCTGAGGCCCCAGCAGCAACGAATAGTTCCTGCGACGTTCTCGTGATACTGCATTGAAGTTTTGGTGCTGTTTTAGCTCCGCTACAGAGCTGCATCACATTGAATGCACTAGTCAAATTTTAATTTAGTGCAAACCAGAACTTGTTCTCGTGCCATTCAGTATCAACTGACTCGCTCACAAAAATTCATTTCATTCATGCCATGCGAAATAAAGACTGCCTGCGTTCTGCTTTTGGAGAGACCGTACGGGGAGGACAGAGTAAAAAAAATGCGTTTCTGGTGTTGTCTGTTTCCCCCTGCAGCCACCTGCCACAATACACCTGCGCCCCGCATAAACAACGATGTCGGCCGTTGTGCTTAACCTGGCCAGTCAATCGACACCGCTAATTTTTCCCATTGTCGATTCGAGAAACGTACGTCACCACTAGAGCTATGCGTGTCCGAGAACTCCACTCTCTTCTTGTTAGCACGCCTGGAGGGCCATTCACCGTAGCCGTCCGCAAAAGAGAGGGCATTTCCATAGCAGATCATTTGAATAACATTGCTAAAACCTTCGTCCACAAACTGTTGCAGCGCCGGGCGTGTGATTGCTACAGCGTTTATGGCAGTACCACCATTAGAGAAGAATCCGCTGATCAAATTTTCGCCGAAGTATTCGGCATCCCGTATGAACAAGACGAAGATTGGGCATTCGCGCTGGACAATCATACGGGCTGTTTCGGTGTAGTGTTGCCGGACACCTCGGCTGTTAACACCGCCAGCTCCGGTGCCGGTATGCGCTCCGCGACTACAGTTTCAGGGACGCCCAGGCGGACCAGGGATGAGGTACGGTTGTCAATGCTGACATTTCAGCTATCCCGGTGCCAAATGCGTGGTGTGAAAGCTGTCGGTGTCGCTGCCTGTAGACTGCAAATTGATTTCTGGCTATCCGCGAACTATATGGTACCATCCAGTGGCCTTGAATGTAGGCAGAGTTGTAGTTTTAGCCTACTTTGCAGGCTGAAAATCTCATGCTCGCACGGCTACACCGTTGTTGCCCATACATAACCAGGCCAGGTTTTCTGTACCTGGCCACATGCTTGCCTGCAACAACTATTTTAGCAGAACCAGGATTGACAGTAGGTTCAATGACATCGGCAAATGTCAGGAGCAGCCTGAAAGCTAAACGAGCCTGGAGCAATACCACCAGGCCTGTTGGCCATACAACGGTAACGTCCGCGGCTGTTAGTACTGGTCAACTTGCCTGAGCCTATTATACTCAATGAAAAAAGTTTCTGATTAGTGCCAGGCTCATCTCATCGGTGTGCTGACGAAGATGTGTTGCAGGACATGGCAGGCCTATGTTCACTGTAGCATGGGTACAGCCTTAGGAATGGGCTAACAGAGATTGTCGGACTGTGCAAAGATTACGTGGTCGTAGTCGCTGACAAGGAGGGCTCCACCGCCCAGGGCAGCAGCATTGTCAAAGCCCTGGATGCAATCGGTAAGCTAGGGAACCGCAATGCCAGGAATAAAAGCCAGCCTACCATGCAGGCTTGGGTTATGTCTTGGGCAAAAAGTAAGGATGCAGCTGGTGAGCTCGAGGTAATCCTCAGAGACGACCGATGGCGTTGACTGGTGATGATATCACCAGGTTCCTAGCAGAGCTGAGGCCTGTGCTGCAGCGCCTTGCGGATCCCTCAAGGCATCACCAGGCTCTCAACTTCCGCAAGGATGTCCATACAGCCATGGTACTCCTATCTTCCGATTCACACTTCCCCCAGGCGTGCCTGCCCTGAGTGCATGCTCAGCCCTGAGTGCTCACCTACGGTTGCAATGACCAGTATTGGTCCACAGTCTGACGCACGCTGTATCTGCTGTCTAGCTATGCACGTACTTGCAGGGCATGCGGGCACTGCTGCTTGCTTGGGCAGCTGAACAAGTAGATAACATGCCAGCTCCCCTGCCACCGACAAGCAGGTCTTCGACCGATGTAGCAGCAGCGACTGCTGAAACCTGGTGATGCTACAGCAGGACCAGCTGGTGCCTCTGATGCGGCTGACGCAGCTGCAGCAGCTGAAGCAGCAGACGGTGCCCCAGCAGCAGGCCCAGCTGAGGCCGCAGCTGATGCACAAGGGGTGAGTGCATGGCCTCTGGCATGGGGTACGGCTGGAGAGCCGGCAGCTGCCTCGCCTTTTCAGATTGTTATACCGGATGAGCTACCCAACACATGGGCCGGTGCAGCTCAGCGGGGGGCTCAGCTATGTAGCCCCCCACCAACAGACTTCTTGAAGACTGCCTTTGCAGCCATTGGGTACGACCACTTGAGTGGATTTTCCAACTTTGAGCGGTACCATGAATTTATGTTGTGGCGAGTGCCAGTGCCAGAGTTTGACCAGACTGAGGACCAGGTTGGCAGTTCATCCCGGGTGCCGGTTGGGAAGCTGCACAGGGATTTCATCACTGTCGGTCAGATTCTCATGCTCCGATGCCATCTTGGCCTTTGTGGTGTGTTCACCTCCTGCTGATATAATCAAACGTTCCAATACTGCCTATGTTCATGCAATCCTGCAGGTGAGGTGCCTGCAGGAACATTGCTTCAGAGAGGCTGGGATCAGGGATCCACGTGAACTCAGCCAGTTTTTTGAAAATGTTGCCAGTGTCGTCCCACAGCCACCAAGAAATTTAGTACATTCTGAAGAAGCGTCGGATACTCCAGCTGACGATGCAGACGAGCAGCCAGTGTTTGATGAAGCAGCCGATGAACAGACGGATGCAGTGGCAGATGCGGGAGGCCTAACTAAACGACAGAAGAGAGCTGCAACACGTGCAGCAAAGCAGCCCAAGAGCAAGCGACCGAAGAAGGGCAAGCAGCTATCGGATGCGTCCGGATCTACTCAGGTGTGTCGCCCTTCATCGCAGCTCGGCGCTTATCTAAGGTAGTGTTGACATCAAGGCCTACGAGCATGAAACGTATTTGATAGCAGTGCATGACAGGATGCGCTCGTGCAGGACAATCAACCGTCTAATCGTACGAATGCTGCGAGAGGGAAGCGCACAACAGCGAGGCGTCCTGCCAACAGGTGAGTGCCTTCGCGGTAATATGCTAGTACTGAAATACCAGCACGTGATATTGTTAATGTTCCGGACTTGGGAGTCCTGACCACCAGGCAAACTGTTTGAGTTGTGCTTGCAGGCGTAGGAAGAGCCCAAGCCCGTCCGAGGACACGGAGTCAGAGTCAGATCAGTAGTACATTTGCATCCAAGTTGGGTGCATTGATAAATAGAGTGGCCTTCAGCGCATTACGAGCATAGGATACTGCTGTGGCAGTGGCAGTGGCCACTGGCGAGTGGCCAGTGGTGGCAGCTGGGTAGCTACCAGTAGCCAGTGATGGTGATGAAGCACCACTGTAACAGCACTGAATACACGGTGCAGTAAATACTACCGGCAATGTAGCATTGCTGCTATACCACATGCTGCCCATGCGACCTGCCTACCTGACTTGACCACCTGGTTTTTTAGTTGCCCACCCCGCCTTGCCCACGCGCATGCACCTGCAGTTTGGTACAGTGGCAAGTAGGGCGCGTGGCAAGGCAAGGTGGGCAGCTCAGGCGCAGCACCGCGCGCACGATAAACAGGCGCAAACAGGCTAAAAACAAAGCAAGGCTATCACATTGAGCCGTATGTAGCTAAGGGGATCGCGCCAGGCGTGTGCGGCATGACCGGGCAACATATAAGGCGCTAAACAAGTCAGGTGGTGGTGTGCAGCCACGGCTAAGACATCCAGCCTCACGCCGATGAACGACACACAGTGGGGAAATGCCAACCGTATCGTATATTATGTGGTACTTGCGGAGGAAACCGGTATCACAGCTGCACGCACCACTGGGGGCACGCAATAGACTTGCCGTTGATGAGGGCAAGTCTTGAGCGCGCAATCTGCAAACCGCACATTAGCGTCCGTTACAGGCGCCGATACACTATATAATTATTATATAACGCTGTGATGCAGTGCAATCACCCGCCAGTTGACGCTCGCGCGTGTCCGAGGAGGAGTCGTCTTGCCTGCACCAGCGTATACACGCCCGCACAACCATACCACAGATCTCGAAATCCATCCCAACTCCGCATACATAACCCATCATATATCTATGATGGCGCATGCTGGTCGGATCGCAGACAGGCGAGCAACGTGATATATTTTTGGTGCAGTCCCCATACAGTGTGGCAGGCTCAACACAGCGTTGTCACGATACAACGCTACGAAAGCTCCCAAACATACTGCCATGCAGTTCACATATATGACCTCATTACATCTGGCGCAAACAACACCGCTGTTATGGCGAGATGAGCCGCGAACTGCTCGGGCAGCTAAGAGCGAGCACTAGGCTTAGTCCGCCACAGCCCAGGTTACCGCTCAAATCGCGACGAAATGATTGCACAGTGCATAAGATACACCCACCATTATAAACACTGGTCGGGTCCTAGCGTGCCCAATGTGACTGTGTCCCTCGCCATGCGCGCGACCAGCTCGGAGCACCGGCAGGCGCAACACAGCAGATTACAAAACAGGAGTCAGTGATGCACACCAGGCTTGTTCCATACAACTCCTTTATAACGTATTAATTCATAACTGGCGTGGGAACGCGCGAAATCCTTCAGCGACACCGAGGCCAGCGACACAGGCCCTGGTGCTCCATAGAGCAAGACCGCCAGCGGCAGCGATCGCAAGTGATTTCCGCATCAATCAGACCCCAGTTCCACTCGTAGTTGTTTAACTTTGTTATGGACCCATCCAATGATGCTGAAGCCGACTGATATACGTCCTGACAGGACGTACACTTGCAGCGCTGACCGACCCAAGCCCAAGCTGTCAGATCACCGCGCTGCCAAATCATGCCGTGATGGCCGTAGACAGTTCCATATTTAGGTTGAAGTGTTCCTGTGCCAAGTGGTCCTGGTACATGGATGTTGAACCGCTTCGAAGGATCCTGAGATCGTTCGCGCAGACCAGCTAGGCCAAGCGCTCCAACCGATGGACATCGATCCACACGCCAACCTGCCATGCAGAGTAGCACGTAATTATCAATGTATAGCTGCAGTAGCAAGCATTTGCACTGCGACGACGGCACTGATACTATTCCAGCACATGCCGCTGCTAGACAGGCACAACTCGGCGCCTTCTAGACAAGCGCACAACCCGCGCACAACGTCCGCGAAGGCTGCATACAAGTCACAATACACCTGTACTAATGCTATCATGCCTCAGCGCCCCAAATGCTGCTTGTTTCATGATTTCCCAGGACCTGTTCAAGCTGCCCACCTGGCCTGCCCACCCTGGGTGGGCAATTCCGCGGTAGGCCCTGCAGGCTGTTGGTTCAAGTTGCTTTGTCACGACCTGTGGCAGATTTGCCTCACTGACCTGTGGCAGATCTGTGCTGGAGACACGTATATTGCAAGATACCACATGAGTCTGCTCTAGGCACGTTTTTCCAGAAGGCCTGCAAATACAAGATTCAGGCAGTGCACAGGGCAGCACCACCTGCAAAGCAAGTCCACACTCTGCAAGCGACACTCTACATGACACTCTAAATGTGTTTTTGTCATCTAGGTGACAGGAGTGTGCAGCAAGAATTATGTGCCAGTCACCTGTGCAGGCTCAGACTAAGTTTACAATTACAACAGGCACAGTGTTGCCAGAATGGCACAGAAAGGAGCTTTGCGGGGCGCAAGACAGGATGAGCAGCAACATGCCAGATCTGCCAGATGTGAATCCACCTTCACCGCTTTCTGATTACCTCATTACCTGATTGATTACCGTGGGCACCACATGTGCACAGAAGGACCATGTTACAGGTGGTGGTGATTTACAGATCTCAACAAAGTACTTAAACTGGCCTACATACAGTTTCGCGTGGTCTGGGAAGACGTACTCTATTAAGAACCAAGTATTGTCCTTGACCCGCTGAGTCGTGCATTGTTGGGAGCTGACATTTTCGCCGATGGGCAGTGCCGCTCGCACATGCTTCCGCATGTAGAGCTTCACTATATCAACAGGCTCACCGTCTACCGCAACCCCCAGTGAAGCACACACGGCCCGGCGCCGGGCACGGTCCCCCAGGGTCGTGTGACTCGGCCAGCCACGCTTGGCAAAGTCAGCGTGCTCGGCACAAATTAGGTAGAGCAGCCCTTTCAGGCACGCCCGTTCGCTGGTGGGCGCAGGCAACACCTCCAGCCGCTCCGCACCTGTGAGGTCAGTGCCAGCACCCAGCATCACGGGTGGGGGGACTGGGGCCCGCGGCGCCATCAGGCAGGCGCGGAGGCGGCGGCGGCGCCGGCGTTGGGCTGCTGTTGTACAGCGGGCTTGCGGATGCGCTTCCGCTGCTTCTCCCGGGCGGCAGCAACAGCTTCAGTCAGACGGGGCAGAGCCTTGGGGCCAAGTTCCTGGACCAAGCGGTCACACGCTCGCCGCAACAGGAGGTCGTTGACAAAGATGCGCTCAGAACCGGACGTGCCTCGATACTTGATCAGCCGCTTGAAGAACTGCACGAGCCTTTCGATCCAGTACTCAAGGCAGAAAAAGGCAGGGCCGCAGGCTCTCACCTGATCTGGCAAGTGGACGGCCGCCAAATGCAACTTCAGGGTTGCAAGGACCTGACCGCTGAACACCTACACCGACATCATGACTGCGTGAGACAACCCGTCGGCAGGAACTGCCTGTAGTACACACTGCACACCCGCAAACTTCTCCTCCTCGTAAACGTACGCGTGGGCAGGGAGCCGGCGATGGAGACAGTACCTGCTGTACCCTCTTCCCATATGCCAGGAGGTGTTTTTGGGCGTCGAGGATTCGCTGCCAGGTGTGCTGCCCTGGCGTGTACTTCATGAAGTACATGACTCCGGCCCGCAAGTCCGTCCACATCGCCTCAAATTGGTCGCGCACATGAACTTCATCAGGGTTGGTTTCATCCACGGCAGGTCGTGCAGCAGCTGGAGACTCCACGCGTCTGTGAAATTCATCCAGTCCTCCATGAGGTAATTGCCGCGATGCCTGCACGCCGATTGTGACCATGGTTGAGTAGGCAGGCCTGCAGGGGGGGCTGGGGGTGGGCCTCAAATGTTGACAACATCAGAGTACACGACAGAACGGCTCGAGCAGGTGGCTATGTGGCTGTCGCCAGACAGCAGCCCCCGCCACAGTACAGTTGTACATGTACCTACGACTGGTCATACAAGATGCAGGAAGAGCATACTTGACAATATCTCGATAGGGTTCTTTATCAGCTCCGTCTGGTTCTGTAGGGCAGCTCTGGAGGTTATCTTCCGACGCACCACCACAGGTAGAACATACTTCGCAGCCGGACCATGCCGTTTGGCAGTGGGGCCTGGTAGCCACTGCTTCCAGAAGTCCTTCAGGAGACCCAGGAGGAAGATGTGGGCGACGCCGAACCGGAGGAATGTACACGGACTGCACACGTCACCGGGGCCCGGGTCAAGCACTGACACAGAAACAGGTCTGTGCACACGTATGGGTCAGGGCTGGGAGCGCACTTGAAGTAGGACAGCTTATGGAACAATGGCAGCCTCCACAAGCCGATCTTCAGGCGCTCGGTGTGAGCGCGATTTGCACGCGTACTCCTGGCTGCGATACCAGTGTACGGCGGCCGAGTCGGATTGTCAACCTGCATACAGGATGCCAACGACTGCGACGATGGTGGTGTCCATAGCAACCGACGGCCTATGCAAGGGGCAGACACAACCCCGCCTTGGGCGCATAGCCTTGTGCATCACAGTGCTGTTGGTAGCTCGCCGAACCTGGGACTCGATCTCGGCAGCCTTTTCCGCCCTGGACATGATCTCCGAGCCTGACCACTTCAACACACCATCTCCTGTCCACGTGCCCTCTGGGGTGACAGTCGTGGGGGGAGTCCATTCATCTCTGCAGCCCTGCTCACCTGTGTCAAAGGACATGTAGCCAGGTGGCATGCGTGGCAGTGCGGGCTGCCCGCCCTGCGTCTGTGCTGAGGAGGCTGGCAGGGATCCGCCACCCGCGTAAGCAGGCACGGATTGAGTGATGTGGCAGTAGCTTTCCCACCTGCACACGGACCACCAGTAGTAGACCACTCCCAGAGGCTGCCAGGCAGAGCCTGCCAACCACGGGCATCGCGTTGCGAGATCGCGCGCGGGACAAGAGGGCGAAGCCGTATCAAGGGATTTGTAATGCGATTATAGAACAGCTGTGTATCACTATGTTTACAGCTATCAAGTGTTATTTGCATAGCCATGGATATTGCCTGAGTGTTCTCCCTACTAATCGAAGTGGAGCCTATCCCTGCAGTGAGTCACACCGGCCTATGGTATCGTGCCTGTCAATGGCCAGACGGGGGTGACGCACCGGACCGTGTTGGCATCCTTCACGGTTGCACCAAGGAAAGCGCAACGCACACAAGCTGACTTGGCCCCATGACCAACGGCGTTTGCCAGCTTCTCGAGCACAGGGATGTCTCCCTCTGCCCAGCCACAGACCGGCCACAGCTTCACTAGCCTCTTCTTGCTGTTTGGATCAGCAGGGTCCTCCCAGATCTCCACAATGATCGGGGTGGTTCCGTCCCTGCCTGCAGAGGCTCCCTCACATGGTGGGAGGTGCGTGTGAGGGCGACAGGCAAGCACCGGCACGCAAGTGCAGGCAAGTGTACACACAGTTCAGCGCCTGATTACCGATTCGCAGTTGGCACACTAATGGGCAGTGCACCAGACAGGAGTGTATACCGCACCGGGGTCGTGTGCGAGGAAGAAGTCCTCCAGAGACTCCAAGACGCTGTCCAGACGGTTGGGCTCGGTCGGCCCCTCCACAACGCCCAGGGGAGCCCAGGTGTCATTCTTCGCGGCCATCCCGTCGTGCAGCTCCTGGAGCCGGATGCCCCAGATGAGGGCGCCATGCTGCTTATTAACAAAGAGCTGACCACCGTCTGCCCCTGCACCGGGAGTCACCACCTGAGGACACGGTTGCAGGCAAGTATCACGACAGGCACTCGTCTGAAGATCAGGAGGAGGACACGCATGCAAAGGCGACGCACCTAGGCTCACGAGCACTGCAAACTCGTCAGCTTTCATAGACGTCTCGTCGAATTTGTTCCCACACCGGGCGTTCAGCTCGCGGCCGGCGGGCGAGTTCCAAAAGGACTCTGGATCCTCGAAAGCCTCCTTGCGGTGACTCAAGATGGCTGGCAGCATATCTGGCTTGCAGACGAGGTCCACAAAGGTGCCCTCATTCCCGAAGTAAAATGCGCTACGCTTGGGGGAGACATGACCTCCCGGGCCACGCTTGAATCGGGGGTTGTTGCAACCCGGCCGCTGGCAGACCTCATCCGCATGGACCGCGTGTGAGTCACCCGGGATGTCCGGGAAGAGTTCCCAGCAAGCGTCACAGATGTGCCGCTCACAGTCATGGCTATCTTCAACAGCGAGCGCACACCAGAGCATGTGGTACGATTTGGGGAACAGGTTTCCCTCTGGTAACAGCAGGAAATGCACCATCTGGCAGAATGAGTCCATGGCCGAATTCTGATACGATGCTCTGATGCCAGCCTTGCCAGCCACACAGCAACCTCACGTACCTTGACCGAATGCCCGGCCACGATGGAATGTGCCAGGCGGAAGTTGAGATAGGCACCGGTGTCTCGCCTGGGCGCCTTCACGGGCTCCTCCTCCTCCTCCTCCTCCTCGTCTGGTTGTTCATCATCTGGCTCCAGGGCGTCATGCCATTCCTCCCCATCTTCGTCGCCGAGCTGATCAAGCCCATCGTACTGGGGGTCTACCTCGACGGGAAGCGCAGCCGCAGCGATGAGGTGTACCTGCAACTTATTGCTGGATTGCATATGTTGAAGGAGCGGTATGCGCGGCTGACACCATCATGCGATATACACATGTGCACAGTGACAGGGCAGTATCAGCTTACCGGTGCCTGTGGGATTGCGGGGTCTCCGACCGGGACGAGGTAATCGTGTGGATCTGATTCCGGTGGAGGGAGGGGTACTGGTGGAGGGAGGGGTGCTGGTGGTGGTGGCAGGGGTGCTGGTGGAGCGAGGGGTGATGGTGGAGGCGGGGGATCTTGGGGCATGGGTCCCCCGATATCTCGCGGGTCTTGTGTAGTGCCCGCGAGCTCTCTTGCTCCAATGCCGTCCAGGATCGCATCAGCACTTGCCTCGCGAGGGAAGCGCAAGCCATCATCAACTACCGCACAGTGATTGAGCAGAGGCGAATCAACGGACCGTGCAGCAGCTGATCTCCACGCCGCAGCCCGCTTAGGACAAGCAGTGACTCTAAAATGGCGCTCCGCATGAGCGACATTATTGAAAAAACCTAGACAGTGATCACACTTGAACAAAGACCTAGAGTCTTTGGTTTCCGTAGGCACACGGCGCATCCCATACTGGGCGAAGTCATCATCGATCTCTTGAGCCCTGCGACGGACCTTCTTATTGGGCTCGCCTGCCATCGTGTCACGACTGGTGGGATGAAGTTAAAGCCTATATAAAGGTTGATGACGGGTCCGCGCAAGCTATGTCGGAGCGCATCCGGAAAGCCACCGGGCAGCAGAGCGTCACGCACTGCACACCACTTCCTGTAGACACACCCCGACTTGACGGGGGTGGTCGAAACGACACCCTCTGCCCACACCCGCGTGTGAACGCTTCCTTTGAGGGTGGAGCATGTACAGTCTTCTACGCCCAGTCTTCTATCATGCCTATTGATATATCCCGCATAACTAAGTTTTGTTCGACTCGATTTTGCCAGGGTCTACCGTCGTCGCCACAGGAGTACGTTGTGCAAGATGGGCCAGCCGACGGACGAGACCACGATCATGCTGCAGTACGATATCGTCTACTATCAAATTGCGTATTGTGTGAATTCTGCTGCCCTTATTATACGACTGGGCCCCAACAGCCGGCCCGCGGTAACGCCACGTAACAACTGCACGGCTTGTCAACTAGCCGGCGCTTGTTGCAGTGCCGGCGATGCTCCACCGTTTGAATGGAAGTCTGCTTATTCTAACACACCATGGGGGAGGGCTGTGGCAGACACTATCTTTTCGGCGTGTGGTGCGAAGCGGCCCTTCAGCAGCGCGACGCTGCGGGTGACAAGCAGGCCTAATCCCACATATTACATCGAATTACAGTATGCTGACTTCAATTCGCTTATGGATGTCGCTATGTCAACTGCCGCAGCGGCTGTGGGGAAGCAGGCGGTATGGTTACCGCCCTTCACCTGCACGCTGGCCCAGGAGCAATCCCCGGTGCTCACTGCCACCGCAACCGCTGTTTCTAAGGACACTGTGCGTATGATATCAACCGTGAGTGGGCGGAAGGCGTCTGTGTCGCCATGGGTTACGTGGAAGCCACGATTCCTGCGGTCGACCGACAAGATACAGAGCATCTTGAAGGACATCCCAGAAGGTATGAAGGCGTCGCTGGATCGCTGTAATGATGCGAAGATTGTAAAAGACCTCTTCGTGAAGTTCGTGAGGGCAAGCAAGCCAGGGGCCATCATGCTACAGTCGGTTGTTGAGGCGTTCGACATGTTGGCTGAGACGGTGCGCTTGCCCTCCTCCCGCACGTACGCTGCAACGAACCGACAATCACCGTGCTGTCTATGTTCCTAAACGTGCACGCCGCACGTCCAGCTGATACAGCCGTTTTCCTGCCACCGAATCCCATCCGGACATTGCGTCAGTATCTCGATCGGCCGGATGAAGTGACTACCACAGCTCGGTTTTGCTGATGCAGTGGTCGATGTACTTTTTCCAGCGCACTGGTCTCGCAGATGTGGAGTGGTATTAACATCGAGCACGGGGGCTAGCGGTCCAGGTCATTCTGTTCTGCCATGCATCCCATTCGGCGGTTGCATTGCCATGCCACGATCGTCGTTTCAGATGGTAGGCACGACAGCGGCTGTGTGTGGTGCAGCTTCATGTGTCACAGGTGAGCCTGGTGGCGTCCGGCGGGTCGTGGTCGATTGGGTACAATCGACCATCGTGGCGTCCGGGGTGTCTTGGTCGATTGTAGCCGTGCAGGGCCCACATAATGTGTTCGTGCTTGATGCGAGTCACCATAGATGCATTGCCCCAGAACATGGTGTGCATGTTCCGCAGGACCACAAAGACTTCTTTGCCGGCTCCACCATGTCAGCCGCTGAACAGCAGGGTGCAAGGAACGCCATCGAGCTCTGCCGGAATCTATCCAAAGCCTGGACGAGCATGTGGAAGGTAGCTGCAAAGGAGCATGGTATTACGTACGCGCCGTCTATCTCACCTGTCGTGCGGGGCAACTGTTCGGAGCCATGCTTGTATTGATTATGGGTCCGACGCAGGTATGCTGATGTGCGCAAACGTGCATCAAGTGTTAACAGCGCCATAGATAAGGAGTACGGTATCAGCACTGGGCAAGAGATGCCTCCTACCCGCCTCGAAGCTAAGCTGTTGAGGGCCTTCACTACAAAGTTGGTATGCTGCCCGTGCAGTGTGCTACGATTGGCTGGTACTTGGGGTATGCGTGTAGAGTGTCAAAGCGTGTACAATGGACGTTGCTGAATCTGATTACCTATGCAAGCCGCAGTAAGCCGTAGCGATGTCCTGCTTGCTGCTTTGCGCGGCTCTGTGCCTAGACACGTCAATGTATGTGACCTGCAGGTCCCGAATCCAGATGATCCAACTGCAGCCCCCCGCACGTGCGAAGAGTGGGCCATGGATGGGATTTATGCGGTTCCTGCTGACCTGTTGGAAGATTCAGAACAGAGACCTGTGAAGCGCAAGGCATTGAAGAAGGCGCCGCAGGTGGCAGGACAGACTGCAGCCGAGGCCGCAGAAGATGTGGCTGAGTCACCCGCGAAAGCATCCGAAACGTCACAGGATGTGGATGAGGCTGATCAGGCACGCTTCCATCCATTTGCTAGTATCGCACGCTGAAGTTGCCAATACACTGAACCTGACAGGTAAGTGGCTGGTACAGTGTCGTGCGCCTACAGGTTGTATGCATTCAGGTCGAACACCAAATCACTTGTAGCGTTGCCAACCCAGTGTCATGTGTAGGGAAAGGCCGTCCGCCGCAAGCTGAATGTTACCGACGATGTTGAGCAGAGCCAAGCTGTGGCAAACAGCCTGTCAGCTCCCGCATGTTCGACAGCCGTACAGGCCTCAATTACCAGGCCCTCACACCAAGCTGCAGTTTATCCAGCCCCAACAGTACGTCCTGACTTACTTTTGTGGCTGCTTTTGATACTCCTCCACCTGTACCCAAGCCTGCCATCCACCACCACCTGCCAGGTCAGACCGGAATACAGCGGACAATATCCAACATCAACAGCACGTTGCTGTACAGGCCACATGGGCGCGTGCCTCAAAACTGCAGGACACAGTGACTAAGCTGAAGAACTTGCTCGGACCTGCAGCTGACGGGCCCCCTGAAACATCAGGGCCATACGCCGGGATATGGCAAAAGCTACTCGCTACTCAGGTAAGATCCCTCTCGCAACATGTACCTTGCATCTGTGTTGGGATCTGGTCTGTTGTGATGTGAATCACAATTACTGTGGTGTACAAGTCATCGGGAACAGGTGCAAGCTAGTACAGTCGCCTCACACACATTATCTTGCAGGAAGAGTTAGCCAACCTTGAACGCGAGATTGCGGCAGCGCTGGAAGAGGCTATGAAGTAGAAGTCCTGGAGCCATTGCGGCGCACACAAGGCCTGCAGGCTTGCTTTCAGCCACCAACGGCAGCAGTGTTGACGTCGCAGCATTGGCGTGGCCGTGAACAGCATGTTAGGAGAGCAGATGAGGGTTATGTGCAGCAAGGGGGCAGGGGGCAGGGGGCAGGGGTAGGGTAGGGGGGGGATGGCTAAGGCAAGGGGCATGTGAGAGGCCGTGCAGCGGTCTGCAGCGGTCCTCGTGGCTCCATGGGGGCTATGTGGTCGATTGGGCACGATCGACCAAAGTGGCGCCCGGGGTGCCTTGGTCGAATGGGCACGATCGACCAAAGTGGCGCCCGGGGTGCTGCGGTCGATTGGGCACGATCGACCAAAGTGGCGCCCGGGGTGCTGCGGTCGATTGGGCACGATCGACCAAAGTGGCGCCCGGGGTGCCTTGGTCGATTGGGCACGATCGACCAAAGTGGCGCCCGGGGTGCTGCGGTCGATTGGGCACGATCGACCAAAGTGGCGCCCGGGGTGCTGCGGTCGATTGGGCACGATCGACCAAAGTGGCGCCCGGGGTGCTGCGGTCGATTGGGCACGATCGACCAAAGTGGCGCCCGGGGTGCCTTGGTCGATTGGGCACGATCGACCAAAGTGGCGCCCGGGGTACTGCAGTCGATTGGGCCCAATCGACCAAAGTGGCGCCCGGGGTGCCTTGGTCGATTGGGCACGATCGACCAAAGTGGCGCCCGGGGTGCTGCGGTCGATTGGGCCTCCAGGCCTTTCTTGCATTTAGGATGTCCCTAAGCTGACCTCGTCCCCTAGGACTCCGTAAGGATTCATGCATGCCTGACTTAGAGTCCTCAATCGTAGATGTAACAAATCTGAGTGATGCCCTGGTGACGTCACACTCCATCATCGGGATGTCCCATGACTGTTCCGTGACATCCCTGTTATGCAACCTGTGTCCCCCAAGGATCCTCAGCCCATCTGGCACAGGTCCCGCAGCTGTCCTTGCTCTGTCCCTCGTCAACTCCACGTCCTCTCGGACAGTTCTCATACCGTCCTCTAGCAGTCGCTCCACTGTCCTTTCAGAGTCCCTATGGTGCCCTTCCGGCGTCCTGTAAGGATGTCCCGAAAGTGCTGGCACCATAGTTATAGTGACTAGAGGGCCGACGTACGTCTTGCGCCAGCTTAGCTTCTGAAGAGTCTGAAGTCTGGGGATCACCGTGATCATGACCGCTACCCAGTAGGTCACGCTTGAGTAGTACTAGCAACAGAACACATATGTTGGGGATGAGGGTGCTGTCCCACCTGTGGGTGCTGTCCGATATCCGAGTCTCCAACATGTTCATCCACCGTCATGCTGTATCCGCTGGCCTTCCAAGGCCACAAGGTTTATTCCATGCTCAAGCTCACCCTGAGTTAACTTTCGTAGTGCGCCCACAAGAACCTTCCGAGCATGACAACCCGTCCAATGCAGGCCCGTGTCGTAATTCAGTAGACCGTAGCCCGTAGGCACTGTGGGATCTAAGCATGGCGTAGCCATGCGCAGGGGGTCGCGCTGTCACATACCTGGCTGGTGTACAGGCCTCCGCTGTGACAGTGCGCTCTCAGTCTTGGATTATAGCACGTGAGTCTTTGGCAGAGTAGAGTGATTACACTTTGATCAGTAGAGCCTATATAAGCGTTCAACCAAACGTCTCATACGGATACGATCAGAATCATTGTCTGCAGCACGCAATCTAGCATGCATTGCTCGTGCATATGGTAAGCCATCGGTGCATGGTGTCCCATAGCCACTCCGGATCAGCACCGTGCATCCATGCATACATGGTCTCCGTAGTCCTGTGTATGCCACCATGCATGGTCTCCGTAGTCCTGTGCATGGCTGGATCACGACACTCCCCCTAGACTAGGCTTGTACTACCGCAAGCTGTAGTCTATCTCTAAATTTTGCTAGTGCTGGTCCTGCCAACACCTTTGTAAACATATCAGCTAGCATGTCTACCGTGCTAACCCAGCTGATAGTTAACTCATCGAGTTCTACGAACTCGCGGACCCTCAGGTCCCTGACCCTGATGTGCTTGGAGCGGTCACTAGAGATGGGGTTCACAGCTAGCAAGTTGGCACTCTTGTTGTCACCCCACAGAGTTGGCTTCACAGCCGACAAACCAAGATCAGTGCACAACTGCTTTGCCCACATCACCTCATTGGCTGCTGAGCTCATCGCAATAAGCTCTGCCTCAGTCGTATCACCAGCCACAATAGTCTGCCTCTTCGAACGCCAGAACACACAGTTCCCATGCATCCGGACTATCACTCCTGACACGCTCTTCAAGCAAGCACCATTGGCGAAGTCAGCATCCGTAAATGCTTCCAACACCTCACTTCCCTCATTGGAGCCACTAAAAGTCAAGCCAAGATCTATGGTCCCTCGCAGGTATCTCAGTACATGCTGGACAGCAGCCCAATGACACTTCGCACTCCCAGCCATATGCCTGGCCAGGACATTGGCCGGATAGGAAATATCAGGACGCGACACAGCAGCCACATACTGGATGCTTCCTACGGCTTGCATAAACCTCTTATGCTCTGCGACAGTAGCCTTCTCCTGGCTAGGATCATCCTTCAGACTAAACACTTTCTGCTTTGGTACCAACGGAGTTGGTGCCTTTCTGCACTCACTCATACTGAACCTTTCCAGCATGTCCCTGATGTTCTTTCTGTGCGTTATGGTGATAGTGCGAGCAAGCCGATCACGTATGACCTCCATACCCAGCACATATCCCAGCTCCCCCAGGTCACGACCCTCAAATGCCTCAAGGATCCTGCTGATGGCATCATCCATCTGCTCCTTACGACCGAAGATCAACAGATCATCGACCCATAAGAAAATAAGACATCGTCCTACTTTGCAAATAAACAGTGCAGGGTCACTGGCTGATCTCACAAAGCCCATTCTCAACAAGAGCTCTGCAAGCGCTTTATGCCACTCCCTGGCAGCTTGCTTCAGACCATACAACGCCTTTTTCAGACGCCACACCATACCAGACCCATCATTTAGTACAGGAGGTTGTGCCACATACACTTCCTCTTCCAGAACACCATTCAGGAAAGCACATTTAATGTCTATGTGTCTCGTCTCCAGATCCTCTACAGCACAGACAGACAACAGAGCCCTGAAGGTAGCATAACTGCCCACAGGTGCCCATGTCTCAAAGAAATCTACGCCCTCAACTTGCGTAAATCCCCTGGCTACATATCTAGCTTTGAATCGCTCAATCTCACCCTGTGCTCCTCGCTTAATCTTAAGCACCCACTTGCCTGTCACAGGCTTCACTCCTGCTGGGCACCTGACTAACTCGAACACATCATGTTCCCTTAAGGAGGTCAACTCATCAAGCATTGCTATGATCCACTGCTCACGATGGCAGCCTCTCATGGCTTGCTTCACCGTTGGATCGTCCAGCACAGCTTTGACCTTCTTCCTCGCAGCAGCTGCACACCGGGACTCACTGCGGCTAGCAGTCTTGCCACTGCTCGGAATCACCTCCTGCCCCGTCGTGTTCTCTGCATCAGGAGTCACACTGTCAGCCGTAGCAAACACTCCATCCGCCAGATCACCGACGTCACTCTCCATATGGACTACTGTGGAGCTCCCAGCATCATCATGCTCACGTGCATCATCCGGGGAAATGCGCTCAACAGCAGCATTCTCACTTTCATTCACTCCCACAGCATGGACAGCAGGTCTTAAGGTTTTGCGAATCAATTTGAAAGGTTTTGGAACCCATCGAACCCTCACCTCTTGTGGTGGATCCAGATGTTCTCCGCTGCCTCCTGCGGCACTTGGTGCTAACTCTCCCCCTGAGCCAGCTCCGCCTGCCTCTACTCCACTAGGCACATGCCGTAGCTTGCCTTGCCCCTGACTATCAACACGCTGTGGCATATGCCGTGGCTCATCATGCTCCCAGCGTACTGCACGTCCTGACACCGCTGACCCTTGCCATCGGTTGTACATCCCGTGGTCTTCAGATTTCGCAGGTGGGGGTGGCTCACTCGGCGCCTTGCCCATCGACCGTTGGACTCGCTGCGGTGACCGCGAGCGCGATCGAGACCGAGATTCCGAGGGCTCAGATGCCCCTGAGAATGACTCAACCGAGTCACTGGCAGCCTCTGGCTGTTCCTCCCCCTCAGACTCATCATTCTCACTACCCTGTGGCTCAATGCGGCAGCCACTCAAATCCAGCACTGCTCTATCCCGCGTAGGGATCACATCTCTCGGTCGCATCTCAGCATTGTGCGGACCGGATGGTTGCTGAACCGCATCATACTCCCAGTGCGGTACCCTGTTCACACAATCCTCGGCCGTGTAAGCGCAACGCGCTGTCACCACTGCCTCACTGATCTCAGGCGTGTGCCACCGCTCATGCCTGGCTATCAGCTCAGAGCCTAAAACACGCGGTGAAAACGGCGGCTCACCCTCAGGCAACTCATCATCCGGCACATAGCGCCGATGTAACTGCCTGCCTGGTTCCCAGTGTGTGTGCCCCAGCGCTGGATGCTCCCCCTCAGCCCAATCCACATTTCTGCCCCTCTCTGGCATCATGTGATCACGACTGGCTGGTGGTCGCACTGCCCTAACACTAGTTGATCTCAACCATTTCTGCATGTTGGGCAAGAAACCAACGTCAGGTACTACACGAGTATGCTCATCGGGCATGATCTCGAATTCTCCCAGCTCGTAGTTCTCCAACATGACCGGATCCACCGTAGCTTGCTCCGACATGTGGAAACGTTTCGCGAACTCTCTCAGCAGAGCTGGTGGAGAAGCCGTATGCCTATACATACGCACTGCTCCCCATTCCCTCGCTTCACGTAAGCTCTATCCATGTGAGGACCAGCACCCGGTCCCATGTAGAAACCGAGCACTCCTCTCTCATCCAGGTGTCTGAAGTCCTCTCTCCGAGCATATACATACATCGGACACCCGAAAGGCTTCACCTGGGCCACCACCAGATGGAACGTGTCCTCACTCACATTCCTGAACCATAACAGATATGGCACAATCTGTCTGACATCAACATTCTTCACACACTGGGCGACAAACTTGCCATCGCCCCTGGCCATACCCTCATCAGCCAGAGCCTGCAGACTCATCTGCTGAGCCTGAGCCCTCCTCGTCTGCAACTGTGCAGCTCTCACAGCCTCATTCGTTGACCACGGGTCACGACTGGTCTGCACATGCCTCTCCTCCAGTTTCTGCTTGGCCTCCTTCCGCCTAACACCCTCTAGAGCTGTGCTAGGCGTCAGGTTATGCGCATGGTTCACACACATATACGCCTCTGGCCACAGAAATGCAGGCACAGCCGCTTGCAGCAGGCTTGCCCTCACACTCCTGTTTAGCACACCGATCTTTCTCTCCACCATTCCATTGGACTCATGCTGGCCCGTGGCAGTGTACGTGTGCTCAATGCCACGCCACGCGAGGTACTGAGCCAGCTGGTTAGAGCTGAACTCACCACCCTGGTCAGTGTGCAGCCTCCGCACCCCAACCTCTCTATCATACACGATCTGAGTGCGGATTCGCTCAATCAGCAGGCATATCATTTCTGCAGCCCCACTCTTGGACTTCAGCGGAATCACATGGGAGTACCGGGAGTACTCATCCACCACTACCAGGATGTAGTTCATACCCCCGATTCCTACTGGCTTGATCTGCCCTGCTAGATCAGCATGCTACACTTCCCCAGCATAGGTGGCATTCTCCGTCACTTTGCCCCCGTGCTGTGCTCTATCGCCACTTCTCTGTTCAGCCACGTGGCAACCATGACACTGAAGCGCTACCCCCGTAGGTTTCAGCATCTTCAGGTCATACAGTTGTGGGTTGTCTCTCATCAACTGGAGTACCCGATTGCCAGCATGGTGAAAAGCGATATGCACTAGGAATGATGGATCAACCTGGAAGGAATATCCTTGTTCAGTCGGTACACCGGTCACTGCAGCAACTTGCTGCTGCTCACGTACCCATTTCCCATTCCTATGAAACAAGTTATTCGCACTTGTCCAGGCTGCTCCTCTATCTACCGGCCGCATTTGCCATATCGGCCTGCCTTTCCCACAGAACCATGTCAGAGTAGGTTTTCCATCCTCATCCTCACCCTGCTCACAGTTCCTGTGGAACCCATAGCTCTGGTCATGAAACCCAGGCATCACTACCCGGTTTGCATGCTTGCCCGTATGCAAGTATATCTCAGACTTTTTCAACTCCTTTGTTGAAAGGATGTTGATAGGACTGGCCGGCACCCAGTAGACGTTGGTCAACTCTATGTCTACTGGTGTGATAGTGCCCTGTGCACTCACATACTCTCCCAGATTAGCTCTGATCGTGCCCACACCATACATGTCTAGCCTGCCCTGGTCAAGAGGCTGACACTGCGGCACATCTGGTGGCTTGATCTCGCAAAACATATCATAGTCAAAGCATATGTTTATGTCTGAGCCACTACCTATTAGGAAAGTGTACGGCATGTTGGGAGACGGCCCATCAGCACAGTCAGCTCGCAGCTTATCTAGGTCAACTACAGCTACCTGAGGGCCACCGCGGCCTCTGCCACGGCCTCGCCCTGCAGCTGCTTGCTTCTGCAGGAATTGTTTGACCTCTGCGGAGAGCAATGGAAAATCCTTTTGCACATGTCCAGGCTTATCACAGTTGAAGCATTTTCTCTTTTCTGCTCCCCCTGCTGCCCCTGCTCCCACAGCTGCTACCTGTGGGGGTGAACCTTGGCGACCACCGTAGCGTCCACCTCGGTACCCACGTCCCCCATGGCGCTGTTGTCCACCGCCATCGTCCCGTGGGAATCGCGATGGACCCTGCTTGCTGTTCGTCTGGGCATGTGTCAACAGCGTAGACACTATCTGCTGCACTGGCATGGCCTGCAGCATGGGCTGCAACAGGCTGTACTCTTTGTCTACTGCCAGCAACCGTGATCTGTACAACTGATCAGACACAGTCTCACCCAGTCCTCTCATCTGGTTTACTATGCCCACCACCTCATTCACATGCTTCTCCAGCGGCTCGCCAGCCTGCTGGGTACTGCTGAGCTGGTGATACAGCTTCTGTATTTCTACCTCCACTGATGGCATATACTTAGCATGCAGCAACGACCAGACCTCATGGACGAAACTACAGTCTGCCACGAAGTCTCTATCCTCCTTTGGCAGTGTGGTGAACAACCAGTGCATGACTTGCTCATGAGCCTGGCTGCTCTGAGCAAGCGGATCATTGACTAGCAGGCTACTCTCACCCACCATCTTCGCCCAGCTCTCTACCTCCTTCTTAAATACTCGGAAGTGATCAGTCTTATAGTGCCACACCGGAAATCTGTTCTTCTCTACTAGAGATTTCCCCGGTACTGGCCTGGGCATGGCAAGCGACAGCGCTTGCGCTAGCGTGCTTACGTCAATTGATCCAGCCGTAGCTGGTACTCCTGATGACATCGCAGCCTGCGAAGGCTGCGGTATCGGAGGCGGTATCTGTTGGGTCATCCACGCAGCTGGCGCTGCGAGATGTGCTGGCTGTGTTCCTTGCGCCGCAGCCTGAGCTCCTGCTTTCCCCGTAGGATCAGCATTTCCCGGCAATGCTGCCTGCAGAGGACCTGCATTGGGATACCCGTAGGTCCCAACGCGCTGTTCTTCCCCGTAGGTCACGAACTGGTCCTCCGCGGCCTGCTCGCGGCGCGCTGTGGAACGTGTGTGGTGGCGAGGACGAACTTCTTCTCCATCCTCGCCGTCAGAGCCAATAGATCCCTGGCGAGATGCCATTGGGACTTCTCGGCGTGGTGGCATCCTGCAACACGACCTTCGTGCGTCGCAGGACACGCAGACCCGTAGGCCTTTCTGCGAGACCAGTACCCTGACAGAATGCAGTCCAGCCGTAGCGTTATGCATCTGTGTACTCTAGTCTCTCTACGGACTCTACAGCTAAACGCTAGAGCGGTGTGAATCGCTCATCGGGACGCTCAGCCGTAGCCGTAGACCCCTGGACTCTATCGCAAGCATACAACCATCGCTAGAATACCCACAAACATCACCGATACCATGTCGTAATTCAGTAGACCGTAGCCCGTAGGCACTGTGGGATCTAAGCATGGCGTAGCCATGCGCAGGGGGTCGCGCTGTCACATACCTGGCTGGTGTACAGGCCTCCGCTGTGACAGTGCGCTCTCAGTCTTGGATTATAGCACGTGAGTCTTTGGCAGAGTAGAGTGATTACACTTTGATCAGTAGAGCCTATATAAGCGTTCAACCAAACGTCTCATACGGATACGATCAGAATCATTGTCTGCAGCACGCAATCTAGCATGCATTGCTCGTGCATATGGTAAGCCATCGGTGCATGGCGTCCCATAGCCACTCCGGATCAGCACCGTGCATCCATGCATACATGGTCTCCGTAGTCCTGTGTATGCCACCATGCATGGTCTCCGTAGTCCTGTGCATGGCTGGATCACGACAGCCCGCTCTGCGGGTTGTCATGCATATGGCCGCTTCCTGAGCCTTCAGCTTGGGAGCTGCCCAGCCGGTAGGACAGGCCGCGAGACCAACATTGCAGTCACCATCGACAATTACCACAGCTATGATGAGATGCCTGGCATCATCGACGATGAGGAGTAGGGTGCCCAAACTCAGCGCGCAGATTTGGCCCAAAATGCCGTCAGGTTGGCACCACGTCTGTTTTGCAACGCTGTGAACATTAGGCAGTGCAAACCACTTGCGACTTGGGGTGGCTGCGTGCGGCACTTCTGGTGCCCCCTGCAGGGTTTGTGTCCGCGCTGCGGCGCTCTGTGCCGGGTGATGACTAGGCACATCTGAGGAGATGCGCTAGGCATGTCTGGGAGGTGCTGCAGGTGGCAGTGAAAACGTGCATGCTGTGTGTCTGGGCTGCACCGCCCTGCGGCCCTCTGTGCTGGGTGATGCCTAGACACATCTCAGGACATGCACTCACAGTGTCCACGACCAAGTTCGCCACCCCAGGTGGGAAAGTGAAGGTGGGGAACCTGCTACCGGTTCAGCCTGGGGACTCTTTGGGGACAGCGCATGTTGATGCGCTGTAACGTCGAGGCTGTATATAGATGATATTGAAGTAGACCTGCGTTGTTTCTGAGCGTTTGGGCACAACTATCTGAGCCTGTGCGTGACAAGAATAAACACCGCAGCATCGGGGCTTCGGACAGGGCACACAGGCTGCGCATGCGATGTGCCCTAGGCGCACTTATGCCCTCTGCGCCCCCGAAGAGCGCAGTGACACAAGCAATGAGACTTTGGTGAGTCATGTAGCGCTCATATTGATTTTGTCTTCGTAGGAATGCGGCCCATAGCGGAGCGCGGCCTAGGGCACACAGCGTGCGCAGGCGATGTGCCCAATCTGCCTCGCCGCTATACGCGAGAATTGCACTGCAAGCGCACCAAACTATTGGAAACATAGCTATTTTATATGAGCTCCAAGCGGTGACACTGCTGAACAGGATCCACACCGCCGCTTCGAGCTCGAGGCATCGTTCAGTGACGGGAATCGGATGCTCCGCAACGGGTCACCTGCCCAACAGGGCTATCCGGACGTCCCACGTTGCGACTCCGTGAAGGATGCAATCAAATGGGTGAGGTATATCGGCCGCTAACACGAGTGCGTGTAGTTTCCCCGACCCAGAATCCCAGGGCAGCTGAGAGGCCTGTAATCCAAAACAACGCAGCCATTAGCGTTTTAATCCAGACGAAACATCAGAACATCATACCACACTTAATCATGAACCCCAAATTCGTCCGATTGCGATTCTGAACAGTTCCCCGGAAATTTGCTAACCTTCCCACTTACAGGTTCCCCACCATAGGTCCCTCCCCACCCAGGTGGGGCAATGTGTCTAGACATGCTGCACTCGCGATCGACGAGGATCAGTGCACGAGTACTGGGACAAATCAGTCGACAAAAATACCTGCTCTTCAGCGGGTAATTGCGCACTCGGCAGCGCCCTGACTGTGATGTCACCAACAGTGCCACATCGGCCACACAGCAGCATATATCATGAATAATTTTTGGTTCTACGTACATATGCGATGCATTGAACTAGTACTCGAGCAAGAGAACTCGAGAACACTGTACTCGAATTCAATTGACACGACTGGTCAATTGCAATTCTGCGATGCACGTCAACTCGGTGCACTCCGGCACTTAGCATTTCCAGCATTATTTTTGACATATGCGCGACGCTGTACAACATGTTCGGCACACAGGTATTGTGGCATGCAGGGACCCTGTGGTTTCAAGCGGGACACCGAAGGCGCCATACCAAGACAATCGCAACATCAACTGCAAGAATCGCCGGGAATGCACACTTAAAGGCATGGAGGTTCTCAGGATGGACAGAGCTGGGGCTATTGAGTCACAGCCAGCATCGTTTTGGCAGCATCACGAGGGAATGGACGACCAGCACGACAGACTTGTTGCTGACGTCGACAAAGGCACAGACCTGTACAAAGTAAGCCCCCTTGCTTGCCATTTCTGACCAGCGAATCATCCAACAGTGCATATGTACATCACAAGCTTAAGGCTATAGCTGCATCGACAAGCGGCTAATATCCTGAATTCACCCACTAGCCCGCCCGACAATAATCTGAATGGCCATGCTCCAACACCTGCACCCGCTGCTCATAATCACCGGGCGACCGCCCAATTGCAAGAGCATTTCAGAATTGGCCTGGCAATGCGGCTGGGTGCCCCATGGCCACGTGTCTTGTGCCCTCCCTAAGTAGATGCGCATGTCTGCTGGCAATTGATTAGCTGCATTTAAGACAGTATTGCCATTTGGGGTGACTAACCCCAATTTGAGGTGACTAACCCCAAGCTTCCCCGGCTGGCGAGCGAACCAATCCGACCAAATGCGTCTCCGCGCCTTACATGCGTCCCTGAGGTTGCTCTCGAACCTCCAACCTCAGGGGACCTAGCTTTTGTGATGATTCTGGTAGATAGTCACTCTACCACGAATCCCATGTACATCGCGATGTACATGGGATTCGTGGTAGAGTGACTATCTACCAGAATCATCACACAATTGCTGTCGTGATCCAGCCATGCACAGGACTACGGTGACCATGCATGGAGTGGATGCACGGTGCTGATCCGGAGTGGCTATGGGACGCCATGCACCGATGGCTTACCATATGCACGAGCAATGCATGCTAGATTGTGTGCATTGGACAATGATTCTGATCGTATCCGTATGAGACGTTTGGTTGAATGCTTATATAGGCTCTACTCATCAAAGTGTAATCACTCTACTCTGCCAAAGACTCACGTGCTATAATCCAAGACTGAGAGCGCACTGTCACAGCGGAGGCCTGTACACCAGCCAGGTATGTGACAGCGCGACCCCCTGCGCACGGCTACGCCATGCTTAGATCCCACAGTGCCTTCGGGCTACGGTCTACTGAATTACGACAATTGCATCTGCCACTGTGAACATGGGTGGACTCCCCTGGCAGTTGCCATGCAGGGTGTGCGGAGGCAGGTGGTGCACATAGCGCTACTCGGTGACCAGATCCCGCTTTTCGTTGACAAGGGCGAGCTTCCCGGCCAGGATCTGGCCGATGCCAGCGAAGACAGTGCTGATACAATAATGGCGACCAGCCCTGGTGCAGACAACGCGCTAGTGGTCGCACTAGTGAAAACGTTTGAAAACATCCGGTCGTGCTCGTGCTCGTGTATTAACCACATCTATCCTCTTGTACATCATCATCGAGACCAGATGTATTGAATGTGCCGGACATCAGTGACTGAGGACCAAGGCGGGTGTGTGTTGTCGTGATCCAGCCATGCACAGGACTACGGTGACCATGCATGGAGTGGATGCACGGTGCTGATCCGGAGTGGCTATGGGGCAGCCATGCACCGATGGCTGACCATATGCACGAGCAATGCATGCAAGATTGCGTGCCGCAGACATTGATTCTGATCGTATCCGTATGAGACGTTGATTGAACGCTTATATAGGCTCTACAGATCGTAGTGTAATCACTCTCTCTTCAACTGTCCAAAGTCTCACGTGTATTGATCCTCCACTGAAGGTACAGGAGCTGTCACGGACAGATACCTAAGACAGCAAGGTATGTGACAGCACCAACCCCTGCGCATGACGACATGCTCAGGATCCCACAGGCCTTAGGCCGCGGTCCACTGAATTACGTCATGGTATCGATGATGATTGTGGGGATTCTTGTGATGTCTGTTAGCATGCGATAGAGTCCAGGGGGAACCTGCGGTTACGGCTGCACGCTCCGATGAGTGTGCTACACCGCTCTAGTGTATAGCCGACCGTAGAGAGACTAGAAAAGCTAATGCAGAATGCTACGGCGGAGCTGCATTATGCTTGTGTGCTGGTCTCGCAAAGAGGCCTACGGGTCTGCGTTTCCTGCGACATATGGTGGTCATGTTGCAGGACACCACCACTCCGAGACGATTCAATGGCATCTCGCCAAGGGTCTATCGGTTCTGACGGTGTGGAGGGAGCAGTTAACCTTCCGCATCATCGCACTCGCTCTACAGTGCGCCGCGAGCAGGCCGCGGAGGGTCAGTCCATGCCCCACGGGGAAGGACAAGACGCTGGGACCTACGGGTATCTCAGTGTTAACCCTCTGCAGGCCGCCATGCCGGGCAACGCTGATCCTACGGGGAATGCGGGTGCTCAGGCAGCGGTGCACGGAGCGCAGGAAGTGCCACACGTTGCCCAGACAGCATGGGCAGCGCAGCAGATACCACCTCCGATACCGCAGCCTTCGCAGGCTGCGATGTCATCCGGGGCGGCAGCAACAGCCGGGACGATCGATGTTGCAACTCTCGCGAGCGCGCTATCGCTCGTAATGCCTAAGTCTACGCCGGGAAAGTCGCTAGTAGACAAGCACAAGTTCCCGGTATGGAACCACAGATATGATCACTTTCGGGTGTTCAAGAAAGAGGTAGAGAGTTGGGCAAACATGGTGGGGGAAAGTAGCCTGCTAGTGAATGATCCACTGGCACAGAATAGCCAGGCTCATGAGTCAGTCAAGCATTGGCTATTCGTGACATTACCAAAGGAGGATAGGGATTTCGTGTCAGACTGCAGTTTTGTCCATGAGATATGGGCATTGCTGCATGCCAAGTACATGCCTTCTGTCGAAGTAGAAATACAGAAGCTATACCAGCAACTCAGTGGTGCCAGGCAGGCGGGGAAAGCCACTTTGAGAAACATGTCAACGAGGTAGTTGGTATAGTGAACCAGATGAGGGGTCTGGGAGAAGCTGTGCCTGATCAGTTATACCGCTCTAGGCTACTGGCAGTGGACAAAGAGTATGCACTGCTGCAGCCGATGCTGCAGCAACTGCCAGTGCAGCAGATAGTGTCCACGCTGCTGACGCATGCTCAGAATAGCAGCCAGTCTGCCCCATCGCGATTCCCACGGGATGATCGCGGTGGTCAGCAGAGATTTGGGGGACGAGGGTATCGTGGTGGACGCCACGGTGGTCGCCATGGTGCACCCCCAGAGGTTGCCGCAGTGGGAGCAGGGGGAGCAGATAAGCGCAAGTGCTTCAATTGCGAGAAGCCTGGCCATCTGCAGAAAGATTGCCCTTTGCTCTCCGCAGAGGTCAAGCAATTCCTACAGAAACAGGCAGCTGCAGGGCGAGGCCGTGGCAGAGGCCGCGGGGGCCCTCAGGTGGCTGTGGGTAGACCTAGCGGAACTGCGAGCTGACTGTGCTGATGGGCCGTCGCCCAATATGCCCATACACCTTTCTGGTGGATAGCGGGTCTGACCTGAACATATGCTTTGACTATAGCATGTTCAGTGAGGTCAAGGCCACCAAGATATCACAGAGTGGCCAGCCTTTAGACCAGGGCAGGCTTAAGATATATGGCATGGGCACTATCAGGGCGAATGTGGGGAAGTACGTGACAGTACAGGGTGAGTTGGTGCTGTAGATATTGAGCTGGATCCATGTCTACTGGGTGCCAAGCCAGCCCGATCAATATCCTATCAACGACTGGTGCTGAAGCGGTCGAATTGTGTACTTGCACACAGGCAAGGCAAACACAGTAGAGATGCCGGGTTTCTATGACCAAGCACAAACATTTGTGGGCAACTGTGAGCAGGGAGTTGATAGTGATGATAACCCCACATTGAGCTGGTATTGCGGGACGGGCAGACCGATATGGGAACTGCGCCCTGTAGATTCCAGGGGACAGACTGGACCAGTGCCAACAACCTTTTCCACAGAAATAGGAAATGGGTTGGTGAGCAGGCGAGAATCGCTGCGGTAGATGGTGTACCTATTGGTCAGAGATCTTCTTACCGACTTGACCCAGCATTTCTGGTACATCTCTCGTTTCATCATGCGGGCAACCGGATTCTCAAACTAATGACTGAGAATCCAGACCTGTATGACCTCAAGTTGCCTAAACCCACGGGAGTAGCGCTTGAGTGTCATGGTTGCCACGTGGCGGAGCAGAGAAGTGGTGACAGAGCACGGCATGGGGGCAAAGTGACAGAGAATGCCTCGTATGCTGGAGAAGTATTGCATGCGGATCTGGCTGGACAGATTAAGCCAGTAGGCATAGGCGGAATGAACTACGTCCTGGTAGTAGTGGATGAGTACAGCAGGTACTCACATGTGATCCCGCTGAAGTCAAAAAGCGGTGCTGCGGAGATGACTATGTCTTCTGATAGAAACGCAGTAATCCGCACTCAGATTGTCGTATGACCAAAGGAGGTAGGGGTGCGGCGGCTGCACACGGACCAAGGAGGTGAAGTTCAGCTACGAGTCAGCTGGCTCAAGGTACCTTGAGTGGCGAGGGATTAGTTACCACACGGTTCACTGACACCGCCCAAACATGAGTCAAATGGGTTGGCTAGAACGAAAAGAACGGCAGTGGTGCTGACACGTCAGGCGGGCGAGCTGCCTGCAAGGCAGCAGTGCCCTGCACTTCCTGTGGCCAGATGGATGACATGTGCGTGAAACCATGCACATCAACCTGGACGCCGAAGACCCAGGCACTGGGAGGCTGTGAGGCGGGAAGGAGGCAAAGCAGAAGCTGGAGGATAGGTTTGTTTGCCACCAGCTCTTGAAGCCATGCGTCCACGAACGCTGCAAAGCAGCGGGGCTAAGCAGGCTGTAGAGTCAGGGAAGCGTGCAGCGCTGCAGCTGAGGTCTGAATGAGCTGTGTGAGACTGCTGTTGCCAGGAGAGAATTGGCATTTTGTGGCACAGCACATGAGAAATGTGAATGTCAGAGAGATTGTGCCATACTTGTTGTGGTTAGGAAGGTCAAGGAAGATGACTTCCGTCTCGTGGTGGCACAGGTGAAGCCTTTCGGGTGTCCAATGTATGTGTATCCAAGGAGGGAGCACTTCAGGCACCTGGAAGCGCGAGAATCCTCGGTGCCTATATGGGACCGGGTGGAGGTCCTCACATGGACAGGTTTACGGTGAAACGTGGGGGGAATGGGGGAGCAGTGCGGATGTACGGCACACGGCTGCTCCACCTGCTCTAGTGAAGGATTTCGCGCAGCGATTTCACATGGCTGGGGAGGCTACGGCGGACCCAGTTGTGCTAGAGAACTATGAGCAGGGTGAGTTTGAGATCCTACCCGATCAGTACACCAGTGTAGTGCCGGAAGCTGAGTTCTTGCCCAACATGAAGAAGTGGGTGAAGAGCACTAGTGTGCGGGCAGTGCGTCCACCAGCCAGTCGTGAACACATGATGCCAGAGAGGGGCAGAAATGTGGATTGGGCTGAGGGGGAGCATCCGGTCTGGGCCCATTCAACACTGGGAACAGGAAGAACGCTGCATTAGGCGTTTCAAACCGACAAGACGAGCTACCTGAGGGTGAGCCCTGAGTTTTCTCCTAGAGTGTTGGGTGCAGAGCTGCTGGCGCGACATGAGCGTTGGCACACACCAGAGATCAGTGAGGCAGTGGTTGCAGCACGCTGCGATCATGCAGCGGCTGACAATGCTGCAGCGGTGGCACACTGGGACTATGATGCAGCAAACCAGCCGTCTGGGCCTTTACACCATGAGTTTAGGCCTGCAGAGACGATCCCTACGAGGGATAGGGCTGTGTTGCCATAGGGGACTGTGATATCCATCCGCTTCCAACTGATGAGGAAGTGAGTGATACTGAGTCTAGTGATGGAGTGAGGATGACTCTGCGTCTGTTCTAGATCGCCGCTTCAGCGTTCAGCGGAGCCAGTCCAGCGGTCGATGGGCAAGGAGCTGAGTGAGCCACCCCCACCTGTGCGAGCTGACGGTCACGGCGGCGGCCGAAGTCACGCGGGTCCACGGTGTCAGGGCGTGATGACCGTGACAGATATGATGAGCCGAGGCATATATCTGGGTCTGAGGGCAGGGGCAAGGCGAGCTACGGCATGTGCCTAGCGAGCGAATAGCGACAGGAGGTGATGGCTCAGGGGGAGAGTCAGCACCAAGTGCCGCGAGGGGCAGCGGAGAACGTCTGGATCCGCCACATGAGGTGAGGGTTCGATGGGTTCCAAAGCCTTTTTCACTTGATTCGCAAAGTCTTAAGACCTGCTGTCCATGCTGTGGGAGCAATGTGAGTGATGCCTGCTGTTGAGCGCATTTCCCGGAGGAAGCACGTGAGCATGTGAGTGATGCTGCGAGCCCCACAGTAGTGTGAATGATGATGAGAATGACGTCGGTGACTGTTCTGATGGAGTGTCAGCTGCAGCGTGACAGTGTGCCTCCTGATTGCAGAAAAAGACGACGGGGCAGAAGAGTGGACTCCAAACGGGGGTTATCCCTACTGCTAGCCCGTTAGTGAGTCCAGGCGTGGATGCTACCGTAGGGAAGAGGGTCGGAGGCCGTGAGTATTATCCAACGGATTGCATGCAGGCCATGCGTGTGGGCGTCATTCGTGAGAAGTTGGAATCACTTGGGGCAATGCTCGATGCAGGCTGACCTTCCTTAAGAGAAACATGGATGTGTTTTGAGGCTGGTGATGTGCCCAACAGGAGTTCGAAAGCCTTGTGACAGGCAAGTGGTGCTTAAGATCAAGCGAGGAAGCACAGGGTGAAATTGAGCTTTCCAAGGCCAGATACGTAGCCATGGGGATTTACGCTAGTTTGAGGGCGTAGAGATTTCTTTGGAGACATGGGCACCTGTGGGCAGTTATGCTACCTTCAGGGGCTCTTTATCTAGTCTGTGCAGTAGAGGATCTAGAGACGAGGCATATAGACATCAAATGTGCTTTTCCTGAATGGTTGTTCTGGAGGAGGAAGTGTATGTGGCACAACTCCGGTACTAGACGATGGGGTCTGGTATGGCGTGTGGCGTCTGAAAAAGGGCGTTGTATGGTCTGAAGCAAGCTGCCAGGGATGCACCAAAGCGCTTGCATACTCTCTTGTTGAATATGGGTTTTGTGAGATCAGCCCAGTGACCCTGCACTGTTCATTTGGCAAAGTAGGACGTTGTCTATTTTTCTGTGGGTCGGATGATCTGCTGGATTTTCGGCCACAGAGAGCAGATGGATGATGCCATCAGAAAGATTCTTGAGGCCTTTTGAGGGTCGTGACCTGGGGGAGCTGGGGAATGTGCTGGGCATGGAGGTCATACGTGATCGAACTGCTCGCACTATCACCATCACACACAGAAAGAGCATCAGGGACTGCTAGAGAGATTTGGGATGAGTGAGTGCAGACGGGCGCCAACTCCGGTTGGTACCAAAGCAGAATATGTTTAGTCTGAAGGAAGATCCTAGCCAGGGCGAAGGCTACAGGCACAGAGCATAAGAGGTTTATGCAAGCCGTAGGAAGCATCCAGTATGTGGGCAGTTGTGTCGCGTCCAGACATTGCGGTTTCGGCTAATGTCTTGGCCAGGCATATGGCTGGGAGTGCCAAATGTCATTGGAATGGTGTCCTTCACGTACTGAGATACCTGCGAGGACCATAAACTTTGGCTTGACCTTTAGTGGCTCCAATGGGGGATGTGAGGTGTTGGAAGCATTTACGGGATGCTTGACTTCGCCATGGTGCTGCTTGAAGATGCGTTGTCATGGGAGTAGTCATGTTCCCCAGGAGTGGCATGGGTAACTGTAGTGTTCTGGGCGGTTCGAGAGAGGTGAGAGCTATTTGTGGCTTGGTGATTACAACTGAGGGCAAGAGCTCATAGCAATGGTTCATAGCAGCCACGAGTGAGGTGATGTGGGCTAAGCAGTTGTGCACTGATCTTGGTTTGTCGGCTGTGAAGCCAACGCTGTGGGGCGACAACAAGAGTGCCAACTTGCTAGCAGTGAACCCCATCTCTAGTGACCGCTCTAGCACATCAGGGTCAGGGACCTGGGTCCGAGAGTTCGTAGAACTCGACGAGTTGACTATCAGCTGGGTTAGCGGTAGACATGCTAGCTGATATGTTTACAAAGGTGTTGGCAGGACCAGCACTGGCAAAATTTAGAGATAGACTGCAGCTTGCGGTAGTACAAGCTTAGTCTAGGGGGAGTGTCGTGATCCAGCCATGCACAGGACTACGGTGACCATGCATGGAGTGGATTCACGGTGCTGATCCGGAGTGGCTATGGGGCAGCCATGCACCGATGGCTGACCATATGCACGAGCAATGCATGCAAGATTGCGTGCCGCAGACATTGATTCTGATCGTATCCGTATGAGACGTTGATTGAACGCTTATATAGGCTCTACAGATCGTAGTGTAATCACTCTCTCTTCTACTGTCCAAAGTCTCACGTGTATTGATCCTCCACTGAAGGTACAGGAGCTGTCACGGACAGATACCTAAGACAGCAAGGTATGTGACAGCACCAACCCCTGCGCATGACGACATGCTCAGGATCCCACAGGCCTTAGGCCGCGGTCCACTGAATTACAACACCATCGTCGCTGCACTCTCCGCCATCATCGGCCAGCAGCGATGAGTCCGGCATGGAAGGCGCGGTACTGGCCTGGGCATGGCAAGCGACAGCGCTTGCGCTAGCCGTGCTTACGTCAATGATCCAGCCGTAGCTGGTACTCCTGATGACATCGCAGGCCTGCGAAGGCTGCGGTATCGGAGGCGGTATCTGTTGGGTCATCCACGCAGCTGGCCGCTGCGAGATGTGCTGGCTGTGTTCCTTGCGCCGCAGCCTGAGCTCCTGCTTCCCGTAGGATCAGCATTTCCCGGCAATGCTGCCTGCAGAGGACCTGCATTGGGATACCCGTAGGTCCCAACGCGCTGTTCTTCCCCGTAGGTCACGAACTGGTCCTCCGCGGCTGCTCGCGGGCGCGCGCTGTGGAACGTGTGTGGTGGCGAGGACGAACTTCTTCTCCATCCTCGCCGTCAGAGCCAATAGATCCCTGGCGAGATGCCATGGGACTCTCGGCGTAGGTGGCATCCTGCAACACGACCTTCGTGCGTCGCAGGACACGCAGACCCGTAGGCCTTTCTGCGAGACCAGTACCCTGACAGAATGCAGTCCAGCCGTAGCGTTATGCATCTGTGTACTCTAGTCTCTCTACGGACTCTACAGCTAAACGCTAGAGCGGTGTGAATCGCTCATCGGACGCTCAGCCGTAGCCGTAGACCCCTGGACTCTATCGCAAGCATACAACCATCGCTAGAATACCCACAAAACATCACCGATACCATGTCGTAATTCAGTAGACCGTAGCCCGTAGGCACTGTGGGATCTAAGCATGGCGTAGCCATTGCGCAGGGGTCGCGCTGTCACATACCTGGCTGGTGTACAGGCCTCCGCTGTGACAGTGCGCTCTCAGTCTTGGATATATAGCACGTGAGTCTTTGGCAGAGTAGAGTGATTACACTTGATCAGTAGAGCCTATATAAGCGTTCAACCAAACGTCTCATACGGATACGATCAGAATCATTGTCTGCAGCACGCAATCTAGCATGCATTGCTCGTGCATATGGTAAGCCATCGGTGCATGGCGTCCCATAGCCACTCCGGATCAGCACCGTGCATCCATGCATACATGGTCTCCGTAGTCCTGTGTATGCCACCATGCATGGTCTCCGTAGTCCTGTGCATGGCTGGATCACGACAGCCCGCTCTGCGGGTTGTCATGCATATGGCCGCTTCCTTGAGCCTCAGCTTGGGAGCTGCCCAGCCGGTAGGACAGGCCGCGAGACCAACATTGCAGTCACCATCGACAATTACCACAGCTATGAGAGATGCCTGGCATCATCGACGATGAGGAGTAGGTTGCCCAAACTCAGCGCGCAGATTTGGCCCAAAAATGCCGTCAGGTTGGCACCACGTCTGTTTTGCAACGCTGTGAACATTAGGCAGTGCAAAAACCACTTGCGACTTGGGGTGGCTGCGTGCGGCACTTCTGGTGCCCCCTGCAGGGTTTTGTGTCCGCGCCTGCGGCGCTCTGTGCGGTGATGACTAGGCACATCTGAGGAGATGCGCTAGCATGTCTGGAGGTGCTGCATGGTGGCAGTGAAAACGTGCATGCTGTGTGTCTGGGCTGCACCGCCCTGCGGCCCTCTGTGCTGGGTGATGCCTAGACACATCTCAGGACATGCACTCACAGTGTCCACGACCAAGTTCGCCACCCCAGGTGGGAAAGTGAAGGTGGGACCTTGCTACCGGTTTCAGCCTGGGGACTCTTTGGGGGAAGCGCTGTTGATGCGCTGTAACGTCGAGGCTGTATTACGATGATATTGAAGTAGACCTGCGTTGTTTCTGAGCGTGGGCACAAACTATCTGAGCCTGTGCTACGTGACAAGAATAAACACCGCAGCATCGGGCTTCGGACAGGCACACAGCTGCCATGCGATGTGCCCTAGGCGCACTTATGCCCTCTGCGCCCCCGAAGAGCGCGCAGTGACACAAGCAATGAGACTTTGGTGAGTCATGTAGCGCTCATATTGATTTTGTCTTCGTAGGAATGCGGCCATAGCGGAGCGCGGCCTAGGCACACAGCCGGCGCAGCGATGTGCCAATCTGCCTCGCCCTATACGCGAATTGCACCTGCAAGCGCACAAACTATTGGAAACATAGCTATTTTATATGAGCTCCAAGCGGTGACACTGCTGAAACAGATCCACACCGCCGCTTCGAGCTCGAGGCATCGTTCAGTGACGGGAATCGGATGCTCCGCAACGGGCACCTGCCCAACAGGGCTATCCGGACTTCCCCGTTGCGACTCCGTGAAGGATGCAATCAAATGGGTGAGGTATATCGGCCGCCTAAACCGAGTGCGTGTAGTTTCCCCGACCCAGAATCCCAGGGCAGCTGAGAGGGCCGTAATCCAAAACAACGCAGCCATTAGCGTTTTAATCCAGACGAAACATCAGAACATCATCCACACTTATCATGAACCCCAAATTCGTCCGATTGCGATCTGAACAGTTCCCCGGAAATTTGCTAACCTTCCCACTTACAGGTTCCCCACCATAGGGTCCCTCCCCACCCAGGTGGGGCAATGTGTCTAGACATGCTGCACTCGCGATCGACGAGGATCAGTGCACGAGTACTGGGACAAATCAGTCGACAAAAATTACCTGCTCTTCAGCGGGGTAATTGCGCACTCGGCAGCGCCCTGACTGTGATGTCACCAACAGTGCCACATCGGCCACACGAGCAGATATATCATGAATAATTTGGTTCTACGTACATATGCGATGCATTGAACTAGTACTCGAGCAAGAGAACTCGAGAACACGTGCTACTCGAATTCAGATTGACACGACTGGTCAATTGCAATTCTGCGATGCACGTCAACTCGGTGCACTCCGGCACTTAGCATTTCCAGCATTATTTTTGACATATGCGCGACGCTGTACAACATGTTCGGCACACAGGTATTGTGGCATGCAGGGACCCTGTGGTTCAAGCGGGACACCGAAGGCGCCATACCAAGACAATCGCAACATCAACTGCAAGAATCGCCGGGAATGCACACTTAAAGGCATGGAGGTTCTCAGGATGGACAGAGCTGGGGCTATTGAGTCACAGCCAGCATCGTTTTGGCAGCATCACGAGGGAATGGACGACCAGCACGACAGACTTGTTGCTGACGTCGACAAAGGCACAGACCTGTACAAAGTAAGCCCCCTTGCTTGCCATTTCTGACCAGCGAATCATCCAACAGTGCATATGTACATCACAAGCTTAAGGCTATAGCTGCATCGACAAGCGGCTAATATCCTGAATTCACCCACTAGCCCGCCCGACAATAATCTGAATGGCCATGCTCCACACCTGCACCCGCTGCTCATATCACCGGGCGACCGCCCAATTGCAAGAGCATTTCAGAATTGGCCTGGCAATGCGGCTGGGTGCCCCATGGCCACGTGTCTTGTGCCCTCCCTAAGTAGATGCGCATGTCTGCTGGCAATTGATTAGCTGCATTTAAGACAGTATTGCCATTTGGGGTGACTAACCCCAATTTGAGGTGACTAACCCCAAGCTTCCCCGGCTGGCGAGCGAACCAATCCGACCAAATGCGTCTCCGCGCCTTACATGCGTCCCTGAGGTTGCTCTCGAAACCTCCAACCTCAGGGGACCTAGCTTTTGTGATGATTCTGGTAGATAGTCACTCTACCACGAATCCCATGTACATCGCGATGTACATGGGATTCGTGGTAGAGTGACTATCTACCAGAATCATCACACAATTGCTGTCGTGATCCAGCCATGCACAGGACTACGGTGACCATGCATGGAGTGGATGCACGGTGCTGATCCGGAGTGGCTATGGGACGCCATGCACCGATGGCTTACCATATGCACGAGCAATGCATGCTAGATTGTGTGCATTGGACAATGATTCTGATCGTATCCGTATGAGACGTTTGGTTGAATGCTTATATAGGCTCTACTCATCAAAGTGTAATCACTCTACTCTGCCAAAGACTCACGTGCTATAATCCAAGACTGAGAGCGCACTGTCACAGCGGAGGCCTGTACACCAGCCAGGTATGTGACAGCGCGACCCCCTGCGCACGGCTACGCCATGCTTAGATCCCACAGTGCCTTCGGGCTACGGTCTACTGAATTACGACAATTGCATCTGCCACTGTGACATGGGTGGACTCCCCTGGCAGTTGCCATGCAGGGTGTGCGGAGGCAGGTGGTGCACATAGCGCTACTCGGTGACCAGATCCCGCTTTTCGTTGACAAGGGCGAGCTTCCCGGCCAGGATCTGGCCGATGCCAGCGAAGACAGTGCTGATACAATAATGGCGACCAGCCCTGGTGCAGACAACGCGCTAGTGGTCGCACTAGTGAAAACGTTTGAAAACATCCGGTCGTGCTCGTGCTCGTGTATTAACCACATCTATCCTCTTGTACATCATCATCGAGACCAGATGTATTGAATGTGCCGGACATCAGTGACTGAGGACCAAGGCGGGTGTGTGTTGTCGTGATCCAGCCATGCACAGGACTACGGTGACCATGCATGGAGTGGATGCACGGTGCTGATCCGGAGTGGCTATGGGGCAGCCATGCACCGATGGCTGAC
Organism: Ulva mutabilis; assembly: GCA_900538255.1. Classification (NCBI taxonomy): domain Eukaryota; kingdom Viridiplantae; phylum Chlorophyta; class Ulvophyceae; order Ulvales; family Ulvaceae; genus Ulva; species Ulva mutabilis. The sequence goes on from UNSF01000131.1 coordinate 51,870, forward strand.
CATATGCACGAGCAATGCATGCAAGATTGCGTGCCGCAGACATTGATTCTGATCGTATCCGTATGAGACGTTGATTGAACGCTTATATAGGCTCTACAGATCGTAGTGTAATCACTCTCTCTTCAACTGTCCAAAGTCTCACGTGTATTGATCCTCCACTGAAGGTACAGGAGCTGTCACGGACAGATACCTAAGACAGCAAGGTATGTGACAGCACCAACCCCTGCGCATGACGACATGCTCAGGATCCCACAGGCCTTAGGCCGCGGTCCACTGAATTACGTCATGGTATCGATGATGATTGTGGGGATTCTTGTGATGTCTGTTAGCATGCGATAGAGTCCAGGGGGAACCTGCGGTTACGGCTGCACGCTCCGATGAGTGTGCTACACCGCTCTAGTGTATAGCCGACCGTAGAGAGACTAGAAAAGCTAATGCAGAATGCTACGGCGGAGCTGCATTATGCTTGTGTGCTGGTCTCGCAAAGAGGCCTACGGGTCTGCGTTTCCTGCGACATATGGTGGTCATGTTGCAGGACACCACCACTCCGAGACGATTCAATGGCATCTCGCCAAGGGTCTATCGGTTCTGACGGTGTGGAGGGAGCAGTTAACCTTCCGCATCATCGCACTCGCTCTACAGTGCGCCGCGAGCAGGCCGCGGAGGGTCAGTCCATGCCCCACGGGGAAGGACAAGACGCTGGGACCTACGGGTATCTCAGTGTTAACCCTCTGCAGGCCGCCATGCCGGGCAACGCTGATCCTACGGGGAATGCGGGTGCTCAGGCAGCGGTGCACGGAGCGCAGGAAGTGCCACACGTTGCCCAGACAGCATGGGCAGCGCAGCAGATACCACCTCCGATACCGCAGCCTTCGCAGGCTGCGATGTCATCCGGGGCGGCAGCAACAGCCGGGACGATCGATGTTGCAACTCTCGCGAGCGCGCTATCGCTCGTAATGCCTAAGTCTACGCCGGGAAAGTCGCTAGTAGACAAGCACAAGTTCCCGGTATGGAACCACAGATATGATCACTTTCGGGTGTTCAAGAAAGAGGTAGAGAGTTGGGCAAACATGGTGGGGGAAAGTAGCCTGCTAGTGAATGATCCACTGGCACAGAATAGCCAGGCTCATGAGTCAGTCAAGCATTGGCTATTCGTGACATTACCAAAGGAGGATAGGGATTTCGTGTCAGACTGCAGTTTTGTCCATGAGATATGGGCATTGCTGCATGCCAAGTACATGCCTTCTGTCGAAGTAGAAATACAGAAGCTATACCAGCAACTCAGTGGTGCCAGGCAGGCGGGAAAGCCACTTGAGAAACATGTCAACGAGGTAGTTGGTATAGTGAACCAGATGAGGGGTCTGGGAGAAGCTGTGCCTGATCAGTTATACCGCTCTAGGCTACTGGCAGTGGACAAAGAGTATGCACTGCTGCAGCCGATGCTGCAGCAACTGCCAGTGCAGCAGATAGTGTCCACGCTGCTGACGCATGCTCAGAATAGCAGCCAGTCTGCCCCATCGCGATTCCCACGGGATGATCGCGGTGGTCAGCAGAGATTTGGGGGACGAGGGTATCGTGGTGGACGCCACGGTGGTCGCCATGGTGCACCCCCAGAGGTTGCCGCAGTGGGAGCAGGGGGAGCAGATAAGCGCAAGTGCTTCAATTGCGAGAAGCCTGGCCATCTGCAGAAAGATTGCCCTTTGCTCTCCGCAGAGGTCAAGCAATTCCTACAGAAACAGGCAGCTGCAGGGCGAGGCCGTGGCAGAGGCCGCGGGGGCCCTCAGGTGGCTGTGGTAGACCTAGCGGAACTGCGAGCTGACTGTGCTGATGGGCCGTCGCCCAATATGCCATACACCTTTCTGGTGGATAGCGGGTCTGACCTGAACATATGCTTTGACTATAGCATGTTCAGTGAGGTCAAGCCACCAGATATCACAGAGTGCCAGCCTTTAGACCAGGGCAGGCTTAAGATATATGGCATGGGCACTATCAGGGCGAATGTGGGGAAGTACGTGACAGTACAGGGTGAGTTGGTGCCTGTAGATATTGAGCTGGATCATGTCTACTGGGTGCCAGCCAGCCCGATCAATATCCTATCAACGACTGTGCTGAAGCGGTCGAATGTGTACTTGCACACAGGCAAGGCAAACACAGTAGAGATGCCGGGTTTCTATGACCAAGCACAAACATTTGTGGGCAACTGTGAGCAGGGAGTTGATAGTGATGATAACCCCACATTGAGCTGGTATTGCGGGACGGGCAGACCGATATGGGAACTGCGCCCTGTAGATTCAGGGACAGACTGGACCAGTGCCAACAACCTTTTCCACAGAAATAGGAAATGGGTTGGTGAGCAGGCGAGAATCGCTGCGGTAGATGGTGTACCTATTGGTCAGAGATCTTCTTACCGACTTGACCCAGCATTTCTGGTACATCTCTCGTTTCATCATGCGGGCAACCGGATTCTCAAACTAATGACTGAGAATCCAGACCTGTATGACCTCAAGTTGCCTAAACCCACGGGAGTAGCGCTTGAGTGTCATGGTTGCCACGTGGCGGAGCAGAGAAGTGGTGACAGAGCACGGCATGGGGGCAAAGTGACAGAGAATGCCTCGTATGCTGGAGAAGTATTGCATGCGGATCTGGCTGGACAGATTAAGCCAGTAGGCATAGGCGGAATGAACTACGTCCTGGTAGTAGTGGATGAGTACAGCAGGTACTCACATGTGATCCCGCTGAAGTCAAAAAGCGGTGCTGCGGAGATGATATGTCTTCTGATAGAACGCATCCGCACTCAGATTGTCTATGACAAGGAGGTAGGGGTGCGGAGGCTGCACACGGACCAAGGAGGTGAGTTCAGCTCGAGTCAGCTGGCTCAGTACCTTGAGTGGCGAGGGATAGTACACACGTTCACTGACACCGCCCAACATGAGTCAAATGGGTTGGTAGAACGAAAGATCGGTGTGCTGAACACGTCAGTGCGGGCGAGTCTGCTGCAGGCAGCAGTGCCTGCATTCCTGTGGCCAGAGGCATACATGTGCGTGAACCATGCACACAACCTGACGCCGAGCACAGCACTGGAGGGTGTGAGGCGGAAGGAGGCAAAGCAGAAGCTGGAGGATAGGTTTGTTGCCACCAGCTTTGAGCCATGGTCCACGAACGTGCAGCAGCGGGCTAAGCAGCTGAGAGTCAGGAAGGCTGCAGCGCATGCGCTGAGTCTGAATGAGCTGTGTGAGACGCTGGTTGCCAGGAGAGAATTGGCATTTGTGGCACAGCATATGAGAAATGTGAATGTCAGAGAGATTGTGCCATACTTGTTGTGGTTTAGGAAGGTCAAGGAAGATGACTTCCGTCTCGTGGTGGCACAGGTGAAGCCTTTCGGGTGTCCAATGTATGTGTATCCAAGGAGGGAGCACTTCAGGCACCTGGAAGCGCGAGGAATCCTCGGTGCCTATATGGGACCGGGTGGAGGTCCTCACATGGACAGGGTTTACGTGAAACGTGGGAATGGGGGAGCAGTGCGGATGTACAGGCACACGGCTGCTCCACCTGCTCTAGTGAAGGATTTCGCGCAGCGATTTCACATGGCTGGGGAGGCTACGGCGGACCCAGTTGTGCTAGAGAACTATGAGCAGGGTGAGTTTGAGATCCTACCCGATCAGTACACCAGTGTGGTGCCGGAAGCTGAGTTCTTGCCCAACATGAAGAAGTGGGTGAAGAGCACTAGTGTGCGGGCAGTGCGTCCACCAGCCAGTCGTGAACACATGATGCCAGAGAGGGGCAGAAATGTGGATTGGGCTGAGGGGGAGCATCCGGGTCTGGGCCATCAACACTGGGAACCAGGAAGAACGCTGCATAGGCGTTTCAAACCGACAGAGCTACCTGAGGGTGAGCCTGAGTTTTCTCCTAGAGTGTTGGGTGCAGAGCTGCTGGCGCGACATGAGCGTTGGCACACACCAGAGATCAGTGAGGCAGTGGTTGCAGCACGCTGCGATCATGCAGCGGCTGACAATGCTGCAGCGGTGGCACACTGGGACTATGATGCAGCAAACCAGCCGTCTGGGCCTTTACACCATGAGTTTAGGCCTGCAGAGACGATCCCTACGAGGGATAGGGCTGTGTTGCACATAGGGGACTGTGATATCCATCCGCTTCCAACTGATGAGGAAGTGAGTGATACTAAGTCTAGTGATGGAGGTGAGGATGACTCTGAGTCTGAGTCTAGATCCCGCTCGCGTTCGGCGGAGCCAGTCCAGCGGTCGATGGGCAAGGAGCTGAGTGAGCCACCCCCACCTGTGCGAGCTGACGGTCACGGCGGCGGCCGAAGTCACCGCGGGTCCACGGTGTCAGGGCGTGATGACCGTGACAGATATGATGAGCCGAGGCATATATCTGGGTCTGAGGGCCAGGGGCAAGGCGAGCTACGGCATGTGCCTAGCGGAATAGCGACAGGAGGTGATGGCTCAGGGGGAGAGTCAGCACCAAGTGCCGCGAGGGGCAGCGGAGAACGTCTGGATCCGCCACATGAGGTGAGGGTTCGATGGGTTCCAAAGCCTTTTCACTTGATTCGCAAAGTCTTAAGACCTGCTGTCCATGCTGTGGGAGCAATTGTGAGTGATGCTGCTGTTGAGCGCATTTCCCCGGAGGAAGCACGTGAGCATGTGAGTGATGCTGCGAGCCCCACAGTAGTGAATGATGATGAGAATGACGTCGGTGACTGTTCTGATGGAGTGTCAGCTGCAGCTGACAGTGTGCCTCCTGATGCAGAAAAGACGACGGGGCAGAAGGTGACTCCAAACGGTGGCCCTACTGCTAGCCTTAGTGAGTCCAGGCGTGCAGCTACCGTGAGGAAGAGGGTCGAGGCCGTAGTAGATGATCCAACGGTGCAGCAGGCCATGCGTGGCGCTCATCGTGAGAAGTGGATCACGGCAATGCTCGATGAGCTGACCTCCTTAAGAGAACATGATGTGTTTGAGCTGGTTGAGTGCCCAACAGGAGTGAAGCCTGTGACAGGCAAGTGGGTGCTTAAGATCAAGCGAGGAGCACAGGGTGAAATTGAGCGTTTCAAGGCCAGATACGTAGCCAGGGGGTTTACGCAAGTGGAGGGCGTAGATTTCTTTGAGACATGGGCACCTGTGGGCAGTTATGCTACCTTCAGGGCTCTGTTATCAGTCTGTGCAGTAGAGGATCTAGAGACGAGGCATATAGACATCAAATGTGCTTTCCTGAATGGTGTTCTGGAGGAGGAAGTGTATGTGGCACAACCTCCGGTACTAGACGATGGGTCTGGTATGGTGTGGCGTCTGAAAAAGGCGTTGTATGGTCTGAAGCAAGCTGCCAGGGAGTGGCACAAAGCGCTTGCAGAACTCTTGTTGAATATGGGTTTTGTGAGATCAGCCAGTGACCCTGCACTGTTCATTTGCAAAGTAGGACGTTGTCTTATTTTTCTGTGGGTCGATGATCTGCTGATTTTCGGCCACAGAGAGCAGATGGATGATGCCATCAGAAAGATTCTTGAGGCATTTGAGGGTCGTGACCTGGGGGAGCTGGGATATGTGCTGGGCATGGAGGTCATACGTGATCGAACTGCTCGCACTATCACCATCACACACAGAAAGAGCATCAGGGACATGCTAGAGAGATTTGGCATGAGTGAGTGCAGACGGGCGCCAACTCCGTTGGTACCAAAGCAGAAAATGTTTAGTCTGAAGGAAGATCCTAGCCAGGCGAAGGCTACAGGCACAGAGCATAAGAGGTTTATGCAAGCCGTAGGAAGCATCCAGTATGTGGCAGTTGTGTCGCGTCCAGACATTGCGTTTCCGGCTAATGTCTTGGCCAGGCATATGGCTGGGAGTGCCAAATGTCATTGGAATGGTGTCCTTCACGTACTGAGATACCTGCGAGGGACCATAAACTTTGGCTTGACCTTTAGTGGCTCCAATGGGGGATGTGAGGTGTTGGAAGCATTTACGGATGCTGACTTCGCCAATGGTGCTTGCTTGAAGAGCGTGTCAGGAGTAGTAGTCCGGATGCATGGGAACTGTGTGTTCTGGCGTTCGAAGAGGCAGGCTATTGTGGCTGGTGACACAACTGAGGCAGAGCTCATAGCAATGAGTTCAGCAGCCAATGAGGTGATGTGGGCTAAGCAGTTGTGCACTGATCTTGGTTTGTCGGCTGTGAAGCCAACGCTGTGGGGTGACAACAAGAGTGCCAACTTGCTAGCAGTGAACCCCATCTCTAGTGACCGCTCTAAGCACATCAGGGTCAGGGACCTGAGGGTCCGAGAGTTCGTAGAACTCGACGAATTGACTATCAGCTGGGTTAGCACGGTAGACATGCTAGCTGATATGTTTACTAAGGTGTTGGCAGGACCAGCACTGGCAAAATTTAGAGATAGACTGCAGCTTGCGGTAGTACAAGCTTAGTCTAGGGGGAGTGTCGTGATCCAGCCATGCACAGGACTACGGTGACCATGCATGGAGTGGATGCACGGTGCTGATCCGGAGTGGCTATGGGGCAGCCATGCACCGATGGCTGACCATATGCACGAGCAATGCATGCAAGATTGCGTGCCGCAGACATTGATTCTGATCGTATCCGTATGAGACGTTGATTGAACGCTTATATAGGCTCTACAGATCGTAGTGTAATCACTCTCTCTTCAACTGTCCAAAGTCTCACGTGTATTGATCCTCCACTGAAGGTACAGGAGCTGTCACGGACAGATACCTAAGACAGCAAGGTATGTGACGGCACCAACCCCTGCGCATGACGACATGCTCAGGATCCCACAGGCCTTAGGCCGCGGTCCACTGAATTACGTCATGTGTAGGTATTCGATTGGGAGCGACATGTAGTCGTCACACTAACTGTTCTCTGCACACCCGGACCGTAACGCTATGTCAAAGAAACAGTCAGAACATGCCGAGGCTCTCGCTAATCGGGTCGGCATTTATCGACTGTCTGATCAACGCATCCGCCACTTGATAGAAGCAAATACCAGCAGCAAGAGGCTCAAAGAAGGCCATGAATTTTTCTGCGTGATGTGTTCATCGGGAATGACACAGCGCACGATGAGGACTCATCGGGCTATGCACGACAAAGAGCTTGAGTCCATGCCCACAGATGAGGTTGCAGCTTGGCATAAAGAGCTGAGAGGTTGCTTGGCCAGAGAGCAAGTCGCTGTTTGCAAAGGTATGCATATGTGCACCCTGCTCGTCCAACGGCTGTGCTCACCTGTAACCCCGCGGGGCCCCGCTCATGAGGAGGCACCGGTGCCGGCAGCTGCAGTGGCATATCCATTGCGCTAGGCTAGCCAGCGCTGATATCAATGCTGTTTCGACGCATCTACATATGCAATTGCAACATATATTGCATGCCGAACTTGAATTCATCACGTCCCGTGGCACTGGAAACGTCGCTCCAGCGGCTGTCCACGCCAGGCTGTTCATGTTAAGCCTGCGAGCTCGAGGGTGGTTGAAGTGGGTCACAAGCTACTCGCTGTGTATCAGCGCTATAGCTACTAGCAGCATCAAGGATGACGTTTGTGACTCTCAGACTGCACATGCCCGATGATTCTGCCATTTGTGTTGATAGCCGTCATGTTAGACCTTGTGTGTTGAATTGGAGAGTGCGATGACAGATGCGCGCACCCTGACCCGATTAGTACTCGTTACTCCTGACGGTGGCGAAATGCCCAGCAGCTGGTACAGTACCATAGCCACACGCGGATGGCTGTGCAGTATGAACTGTGGAGAGTCCGTAAAGCACTGCAACTGCGTTGGGTATGCAGATGAAGGCTGTCGCAGTCGGTCAAGGTCTCCCGCGCGCGCGACGGGGGTGCACCCAATGCATGAGGGCACACGTGCAAGCATTGACGTCTGTCAGCTTACCCGTGACAGAGAGCAGCCCGTGGTGGGCCAAGACGCTACGATGGCGGCGGACAGGTGCACGAAAATCTCAGCAGACAACTTCGATTCTGTGATGGAGGATCTGGTTGACGACCCAACGACTCTTGGTCATGCCATGCTGGCAGAGCGTCAAATTCAAGTGGCATCGGCAATCTCGGCAGGTCCGATGGCCGTCGTTGATTCTGTCGAGAAGAGGTCCATTAGGGCCACATCACCGCATGAATACGAGGAGGCCATCTCGCTACTAGGTGAACGTGTACATGTCGACTTGAAGCTCATTTCTCTTGAAGATGTGACAGTCGCGGAAGCTGCTGTGCATGCGCATCATGACCAAGTGTCGGTGCTTCTGAGTGTACGCCACAGTGCAGCGGCATCACCGTATGCAGAGCAGCTGTGCCACACCGGCGATGACGTTATCGCGAAAGATCTCCTTTCACGGGTTGCTGCACCGGTCGACGCCCAGCTGGTGGAGATGGGGATTCCGCTATCATTCCACAGTGATGCACCCGCCGCGATAGAGCGTCTTGCCACCGAATGCATCGCGCAGCTTGATGCACAGGTTGAGCTCTCTAGCAATGAGTATGGACGCGCGGACGATGATCTTCTTGAGTTTGATTTGCCCCAAGAGTTCTTTGATGACGAACACGTCGTTGACGCACCGCTCTTGCAAGACCCACCTCTTTCGAATGCATCTGAAGCTAGTTATGTAGCTGATCGCCATCGTGGCGGGGAGCCACTCATTGATTCGGAAAGCCTGCCACAACATCAGGATTGTCAAATGATCACGAGTAGGATGATGATGCTGGCATCATCGCACCCAATGAGTGGCTCCCCGCCACTTGACACTCCTGATGTTGTGGCAGGCTTTCCGAATCAATGAGTGGCTCCCCGCCACGATGGCGATCAGCTACATAACTAGCTTCAGATGCATTCGAAAGAGGTGGGTCTTGCAAGAGCGGTGCGTCAACGACGTGTTCGTCATCAAAGAACTCTTGGGGCAAATCAAACTCAAGAAGATCATCGTCCGCGCGTCCATACTCATTGCTAGAGAGCTCAACCTGTGCATCAAGCTGCGCGATGCATTCGGTGGCAAGACGCTCTATCGCGGCGGGTGCATCACTGTGGAATGATAGCGGAATCCCCATCTCCACCAGCTGGGCGTCGACCGGTGCAGCAACCCGTGAAAGGAGATCTTTCGCGATAACGTCATCGCCGGTGTGGCACAGCTGCTCTGCATACGGTGATGCCGCTGCACTGTGGCGTACACTCAGAAGCACCGACACTTGGTCATGATGCGCATGCACAGCAGCTTCCGCGACTGTCACATCTTCAAGAGAAATGAGCTTCAAGTCGACATGTACACGTTCACCTAGTAGCGAGATGGCCTCCTCGTATTCATGCGGTGATGTGGCCCTAATGGACCTCTTCTCGACAGAATCAACGACGGCCATCGGACCTGCCGAGATTGCCGATGCCACTTGAATTTGACGCTCTGCCAGCATGGCATGACCAAGAGTCGTTGGGTCGTCAACCAGATCCTCCATCACAGAATCGAAGTTGTCTGCTGAGATTTTCGTGCACCTGTCCGCCGCCATCGTAGCGTCTTGGCCCACCACGGGCTGCTCTCTGTCACGGGTAAGCTGACAGACGTCAATGCTTGCACGTGTGCCCTCATGCATTGGGTGCACCCCCGTCGCGCGCGCGGGAGACCTTGACCGACTGCGACAGCCTTCATCTGCATACCCAACGCAGTTGCAGTGCTTTACGGACTCTCCACAGTTCATACTGCACAGCCATCCGCGTGTGGCTATGGTACTGTACCAGCTGCTGGGCATTTCGCCACCGTCAGGAGTAACGAGTACTAATCGGGTCAGGGTGCGCGCATCTGTCATCGCACTCTCCAATTCAACACACAAGGTCTAACATGACGGCTATCAACACAAATGGCAGAATCATCGGGCATGTGCAGTCTGAGAGTCACAAACGTCATCCTTGATGCTGCTAGTAGCTATAGCGCTGATACACAGCGAGTAGCTTGTGACCCACTTCAACCACCCTCGAGCTCGCAGGCTTAACATGAACAGCCTGGCGTGGACAGCCGCTGGAGCGACGTTTCCAGTGCCACGGGACGTGATGAATTCAAGTTCGGCATGCAATATATGTTGCAATTGCATATGTAGATGCGTCGAAACAGCATTGATATCAGCGCTGGCTAGCCTAGCGCAATGGATATGCCACTGCAGCTGCCGGCACCGGTGCCTCCTCATGAGCGGGGCCCCGCGGGGTTACAGGTGAGCACAGCCGTTGGACGAGCAGGGTGCACATATGCATACCTTTGCAAACAGCGACTTGCTCTCTGGCCAAGCAACCTCTCAGCTCTTTATGCCAAGCTGCAACCTCATCTGTGGGCATGGACTCAAGCTCTTTGTCGTGCATAGCCCGATGAGTCCTCATCGTGCGCTGTGTCATTCCCGATGAACACATCACGCAGAAAAATTCATGGCCTTCTTTGAGCCTCTTGCTGCTGGTATTTGCTTCTATCAAGTGGCGGATGCGTTGATCAGACAGTCGATAAATGCCGACCCGATTAGCGAGAGCCTCGGCATGTTCTGACTGTTTCTTTGACATAGCGTTACGGTCCGGGTGTGCAGAGTACAGTTAGTGTGACGACTACATGTCGCTCCCAATCGAATACCTACACACACCCGCCTTGGTCCTCAGTCACTGATGTCCGGCACATTCAATGCATCTGGTCTCGATGATGATGTACAAGAGGACAGATGTGGTTAATACACGAGCACGAGCACGACCGGATGTTTTCAAACGTTTTCACTAGTGCGACCACTAGCGCGTTGTCTGCACCAGGGCTGGTCGCCATTATTGTATCAGCACTGTCTTCGCTGGCATCGGCCAGATCCTGGCCGGGAAGCTCGCCCTTGTCAACGAAAAGCGGGATCTGGTCACCGAGTAGCGCTATGTGCACCACCTGCCTCCGCACACCCTGCATGGCAACTGCCAGGGGAGTCCACCCATGTTCACAGTGGCAGATGCAATTGTCGTAATTCAGTAGACCGTAGCCCGAAGGCACTGTGGGATCTAAGCATGGCGTAGCCGTGCGCAGGGGGTCGCGCTGTCACATACCTGGCTGGTGTACAGGCCTCCGCTGTGACAGTGCGCTCTCAGTCTTGGATTATAGCACGTGAGTCTTTGGCAGAGTAGAGTGATTACACTTTGATGAGTAGAGCCTATATAAGCATTCAACCAAACGTCTCATACGGATACGATCAGAATCATTGTCCAATGCACACAATCTAGCATGCATTGCTCGTGCATATGGTAAGCCATCGGTGCATGGCGTCCCATAGCCACTCCGGATCAGCACCGTGCATCCACTCCATGCATGGTCACCGTAGTCCTGTGCATGGCTGGATCACGACAGCAATTGTGTGATGATTCTGGTAGATAGTCACTCTACCACGAATCCCATGTACATCGCGATGTACATGGGATTCGTGGTAGAGTGACTATCTACCAGAATCATCACAAAAGCTAGGTCCCCTGAGGTTGGAGGTTCGAGAGCAACCTCAGGGACGCATGTAAGGCGCGGAGACGCATTTGGTCGGATTGGTTCGCTCGCCAGCCGGGGAAGCTTGGGGTTAGTCACCCCAAATGGCAATACCGTCTTAAATGCAGCTAATCAATTGCCAGCAGACATGCGCATCTACTTAGGGAGGGCACAAGACACGTGGCCATGGGGCACCCAGCCGCATTGCCAGGCCAATTCTGAAATGCTCTTGCAATTGGGCGGTCGCCCGGTGATTATGAGCAGCGGGTGCAGGTGTTGGAGCATGGCCATTCAAATTATTGTCGGGCGGGCTAGTGGGTGAATGCAGGAGCATAGCCGCTTGTCGATGCAGCTATAGCCTTAAGCTTGTGATGTACATATGCACTGTTGGATGATTCGCTGGTCAAAAATGGCAAGCAAGGGGGCTCACTTTGTACAGGTCTGTGCCTTTGTCGCCGTCAGCAACAAGTCTGTCGTGCTGGTCGTCCATTCCCTCGTGATGCTGCCAAAACGATGCTGGCTGTGACTCAATAGCCCCAGATCTGTCCATCCTGAGAACCTCCATGCCTTTAAGTGTGCATTCCCGGCGATTCTTGCAGTTGATGTTGCGATTGTCTTGGTATGGCGCCTTCGGTGTCCCGCTTGAAACCACAAGGTCCCTGCATGCCACAATACCTGTGTGCCGAACATGTTGTACAGCGTCGCGCATATGTCAAAAATAATGCTGGAAATGCTAAGTGCCGGAGTGCAGCGAGTTGACGTGCATCGCAGAATTGCAATTGACCAGTCGTGTAAATTGAATTCGAGTACAGTGTTCTCGAGTTCTCTTGCTCGAGTACTAGTTCAATGCATCGCATATGTACGTAGAACCAAAAATTATTCATGATATATGCTGCTGTGTGGCCGATGTGGCACTGTTGGTGACATCACAGTCAGGGCGCTGCCGAGTGCGCAATTACCCGCTGAAGAGCAGGTATTTTTGTCGACTGATTTGTCCCAGTACTCGTGCACTGATCCTCGTCGATCGCGAGTGCAGCATGTCTAGACACATTGCCCCACCTGGGTGGAGAGGGTCCTATGGTGGGGAACCTGTAAGTGGGAAGGTTGGCAAATTTCAGGGAACTGTTCAGAATCCCAATCGGACGAATTTGGGGTTCATGATTAAGTGTGGTATGATGTTCTGATGTTTCGTCTGGATTAGAACGCTAATGGCTGCGTTGTTTTGGATTACAGGCCTCTCAGCTGCCCTGGGATTCTGGGTCGGGGAAACTACACGCACTCCTGTTAGCGGCCGATATACCTCACCCATTTGATTGCATCCTTCACAAAGTCGCAACGTGGGACGTCCGGATAGCCCTGTTGGGCAGGTGACCCGTTGCGGAGCATCCGATTCCCGTCACTGAACGATGCCTCGAGCTCGAAGCGGCGGTGTGGATCCTGTTCAGCAGTGTCACCGCTTGGAGCTCATATAAAATAGCTATGTTTCCAATAGTTTGGCGCGCTTGCAGTCACGTCCCGCTGTCACCTGCCCCGCCCCCATGTGATGCTGTCATGCATGACGCCGGCGCAGTTGCCAGCCCGACCGACGCGACCCCCACTGCGGCACCAGATGTCATGCATGACACCGCTGCCGGCAATGGCCAGCCTGCGTGGCCAACACCGACCGAGTCCACCGGTCTGCCTGCGCCTGCCACGCTAGTCAGCCCTGCTCACACAGGGAACCACGCCATGGTCGCCCCTGAGGGCACACATCCCAGCCTCAACGCCCAGCCGAGTCCGCCCGCGCCGCCATCGGGCCTGGCCGAGTCAGGCCTCTCCGGCCTGCGCATCGGCTCCACGCCCGCCGACAGCGTCATGCAGGACGTCGGCGCAGACTCCGCCGGGGTGCCAGCAGCAACCGCATCAGCCTTGGAGGAGGATTCCTCTCCGGACGTGGCTGCGCCATACCGCGACGTCAGGGTGCCTCAAGAACTCCCCAGGTCAGTCACTGACGTCTTTGCCGCCGCCGCGGCCGACTGCCTGGAGGCCATCCACGATGCCGTCAAGCGCGAGCATAATGCGAACAAGCAGCAGCACATCACTGAGCTACTGATGCTCCGTACCGAGCCGCTTGAAGACAACCACGGCGGCAGCGGGCAGCGCCGGCGGGTCCTGGCGCGCATCTGTGACCTCCATAAACGCCGACGTGCTGCCGCGCCGGCTGATAATGACGCCGATGCGCAGCCCCAGCGCACTCGGACAGCGCAGCTGGCTGACCATGAGCTGGCCGGGCGCATGTATAGGCACTGCCGCAACGGCAACGACGGGCGCGCGGCCCGCTGCCTGGACAGCAGCCCGTTGGCAGCCGCTGATGCAGCCACTATAACAGCGCTGCGGGAGCTGCACCCGTCTGCCCCCCCGCCCGTTCTGCCGCACACCGCTGACCTCCCGCCTCCCGCCGCACAGATCGGGGAGGAACAATTCCATCAGATCGTGCTGAACCTGTCGCGGGGCACGGCAGCAGGACCCAGTGGGTGGACAAACGAGCACATCCGCGCCGTGGCACTCCATGACCCACGCATCCGCGCCGCGCTGCGCCATTTTGTCAATGACCTCCTGTCGGGGAGCATGCCCCACACAGCCCTCCTCCAAGCCAGCCGACTGATCGCCCTCGCCAAGCCTGCAGGCGGCGTCAGGCCAATCGCAATCGGTGAGTCGCTGATGCGCCTGGCGGGCATCTGCGCGCTGGCGACGCTGCCGGATGCAGCCAGCCTGTTTGCCCCGCTGCAGGCCGGTGTCGGCATCTCTGGGTGTGCTGAGATCCCCGGCCATGCATTGTATCCTGACTTTCATGACCCCGATGTTGTGACCGTCCAAGTGGACCTCCGCAATGCCTTCAATCTGTGCGATCGGACCGCCATGCTGGCAGCCGTTGCACAGCACGCCCCGGGTCTCTTGCCATTCGTGCGGATGTCATACCAACAGGCATCGGCGCTGCTTCTGCGGCGCCCGGACGGCGCACATGAAGTGCTGTGGAGCGAGACCGGCGTGCGACAGGGCGACACGATGGGGCCGTTCCTCTTCAACCTGACATACCAGCCGACTCTGCGAGCAGCCAGCGAGGTGAGTGGCGGAGCGCTGGTCACGGCATGCCACGATGACACGTACCTGCAAGGAAGGCCGCAAGATGTCGCTGCCGGTGCAGCGCTGATCATGGGTAGGCATCCGTGCCAGCCGCAGAAGACTAGCGACTACTGCAAGGACACGGACACGGCTGCGCATGTCACCGCCTTGCTCGGCGCGCACGTCGCCCCGGACGGCATCGTGGTGTGCGGCACCCCGCTGGGTAGCGATGAGTTCGTCACAGCACATGTCTCCCGCCGCTGCGCAGCCACTCGCGCACAGATCGCGAAGCTGACCGCACTGCCACTGTCCCTTCAGGTGAAATGGCTGGTCATGCACAACTGCCTACAGCATAGAGAATCCCATTTGTTGCGCAGCACGCAGTGGCGGTTTCTGGAGGAGCCGCTGCACCAGGTGGAGAAATCGCTGCTGAAGGGCCTCGGCGACATTCTGGGATGACCAGCCTCACAGACGCGCAGTGCCTGCAAGCCCTGCTTCCCCACCGCCACGGCGGCATGGGCCTACGCAGGTTCACCCAGCCCATCGCCGACGCTGCTCGCTTGTCGTCCGCTGCACTCGCCCATGCAGCCCTCGCAGAAGGGACAGATCGAGGCCTGCTGTTCCGCGGCGATGCGGGCGTCACCATGCGCCACACTCTCGACGAGTTGCGCCAGCAGTGGCCAAGCATCCCGGGGCTGTCTGAGTGCCCCGCCGAGCCCGCGGAATGGGCGGGCCTGAGCGGCGGGGGGTCTGCCATCCGCATGTCACGGCTGCAGAATGCAGTCAGCCGGGCCGACTCTGACGCCCGGGCGGCTGCGCTTCTTGCAGCAATGGATCAAGGGACGCGCAGCCCGTCGTCAGCGACACGCAAACAGAGCCTGACCAGCAAGGCGCGCCTGCATAGTTGCGCAGGCTCGATGGCCTCAGCTTTCCTGAAAGCCAGGCCCGGTGCGACTGAGCTGACTGCCACAGAGTTTCGCGTGAATGTGCGATTGCACCTAGGTGAGTCACTGTTCACCAGCCAAGAGGCGGACGGCGACTACGTGTGCGGCCGGGCATCGCCTGCTGATGGTTCGCATGCCCTGGTGTGCAATGCGGTGTGGCGCAGGGTGGTCGCCCGCCATGATGCGATCACGCAGGCATGGCGCCGCTTCATCATGCGGGCGGGCATCTCCACGTCTCTCGAGCCCAACATCAAGAGCCTCCCGCAGTACCCGGATGTGCCGGGCGCGCAGCCGCCCGCGCAGTCGCCCAGCCCCTCCTGTGAGCCTGCCAGCTGTGCTGCCGCTGGTTTGCTCACTCCACCCATCCCGGCCCCCAGCGCCTCGGCCGTGCCTTCAACCTCATATGGCACCCAGACGCTGGCGCATTCCCCGCCTGCCCCCTTGCGCCCCTCCGGACCGGCGGACAACGCTGCACCGCTCGGCGACACCGCCACGGCGGACAGCACCTCAGAGGGACCAGCCGCCGCGGCTGCACTCGTCGCTGCTGCCATCTCAGCCGTTGTTGCCTCATCCGAGGTCAAGGCTGCCGCGGCCGACATGGCAGGCGACACGGACGTGGACGTCCCCGGCGAGGCGGCCGTCGGCCACAGTGGCGAGCGGGAGCTCAGCGCGGCTGCTGCCGCCGCCGCCGCCGTGGCCGTGAAGGCGGCCGCCCCGGCCGGCCAGTGCACGGTGAGGTGTGAGCACCTGCCATAGGTGGGCCCGGTGGCCACTGGTCCGCCGTGATGCCTGCCCGAGGGTCGCCGGGGCCGCGCGGCCGCAGCTTGCGCCCGGCCGCTAACCCCCCGCTCGCAGCGCGACCCAGAACGGGGTGATCTGCTTGTGATGTTGCCCTGCGATACCATTGTGGCCGATGTGTGCGTGACCTGTCCGGTGGCCCCCTCCCCGGTCGTCGCCGCAGCAAACACGCCAGGCGCTGCCGCCCAGCTGATGGACGACCGGAAGCGAGACAAGTACGGCCGCTCCGGCACTGGCGCGTGTCGCTTTGTGTCCCTGACGCATGAGACGTTTGGCCGTGTGGGCACGGGTTCGTTCGCCTTCCTAAATAAGATCGCTGATTTCGCTGCGGCTTCGGGGGCCGTGTCCAGGCGAGCATTCTTGCGGAATGCCATGTGCGAACTCTCCACCACTCTGTACCGTGGTGTGACGCGCCAGGTCCTCGCTGCGGCTCCGCTGCGTATGCGGCTGGTGGGCCGGGCGGTGGTGCCTGGCCACGCTGTCCCGTCGACGTGCTATAGGCGGCCGCTGGTCGCCTTGCTGGGCCGGGTGCCGCGGTTGCAGCGGCGCAGGCCGGCCCCGCGTCTGGTCGAGCTGGCCCGCCCTGCCTTCCCACGAGCCGCCGTTGGGGGGAGTGATGCGGCGCCGCCAGTGCCCTTCGCGCCCCGCCCTGGGGCCCCTGCCGGGCGGCCGGAGGGGGAGGGCTGGTACGCCTTGCACTGTCGGGGGCGTGAGCCCCCAGGCTCTCTTGTTCGGGGGGCCCGTGATGGAATGCTCCAGTGGGGCCGGATGGAGTGGGGGTGCTGCTGTTGGGGGGTTGGTGGTGGCTGGTTTTGTTGGGGTGGGCAGTCGTGCGGTGGTGGTGGTTGCTGTGTGCGGTTGTGGCGCGGGTGCCGTGGTGGAGGGGTGCGGGAGTGCGCATGCGTGT
Organism: Ulva mutabilis; assembly: GCA_900538255.1. Lineage (NCBI taxonomy): Eukaryota > Viridiplantae > Chlorophyta > Ulvophyceae > Ulvales > Ulvaceae > Ulva > Ulva mutabilis. The sequence continues at coordinate 69,096 of UNSF01000131.1, forward strand.
GGGTGCGTGGGTGTGGTTGTGTCGGCTGTGTCGGTTCGTTGTGGCTTCTTCGCCTGGGACAGTGATTGCTTTTTCTGGTGTCTACTTTCGGGGGTTTTGGCCGTCTACTTTCCTTCTGTTGCCCTCGCTGCCGGGCTATTGCGTTTATCTCCGTGTAACACCATTTGAGCATGCGTAACCTTTACTCACACATGTGCGAATGGTATGCAAAGTGTTCAGGACGTCAGCGCGTGCGTCCAGGCCATCGCATGACCTGCCGAGCACAACCTTCGTGCCACATCGTTCAGTTGAAACATACTCGGCAAACAGCAATACAATGGACGTTCATGAACCTCAGAGTGTATATCAAGGCATACTGCGGTATGAATCCGGGCTGAGGCCGTGTATTGTGCCAATTGTGTCACATACAAGGTGACATGCTGGCAAGCCTGCATCAATACAACACATACGCAGCGTATAGTATCCCGCACTGCAAGTTTACATTCCTTGTACTCGTTTTTGACCGACGCTGACCACTGCGGATGGCACGAGCCCTGGTAGTCCCAGATGCACAGCCGGGGCAGGCCTTGTCCCTCACTAGCGACTGCCGCTGCTCACAAAGCACCGCTGGCCTCAAACAGTTACAGATATGCAAGATGTACACGGTTAGTATATTTGTGTCGGGCTGCTTTAGTCAACCATGCAGGGTTGCCCATCTCGCATGATGTGTTTGTACCGACTCGCCACCCAGAACCGGCCGCGTAGAGCGTTCATCGCAATGCATCACGCACAAACTATGCCATGCAAGCCATGTTGATAATAAAATGAACGTACACGAGCGTTTGATTGGGTGATCGGTCGGCAGCAGACCATCCGCTGGTACACCAGTGCACCGCATCAGCACCTCGGCAGTCGTCCGGCGCAGGCTTTACTTGAACATACACCGGCAGGCTCGCCGCACTGAGCAATAAAATCTAACTATATATGTATTTGTCGGCGATTGCGTGTCAAATGGCGCTCTAAGCCGGCTCTGCAGCCATCACTGTGTGGTGATCACTGCACACTGAAACACTCACAGCTTTGTGCATACTTGTTGGATTTGATCCGGGACGATTGTATAGCAATCTTAATGACCCATACTATTACTGTAGACCATTATATCGCAAAAAAGCCTTCAGATGATGGTTTCCACGATCTGAGCCAACAAGCCCACCCTTGGTGGGCTGTCTTGGGGTAGACGCTGTGCCTGTCATATGATGATCAGTGTATTTTACGTCACGGCGGTATATACATGCAGTAGTCATTAGAAAATGGACATGCAAAAGCGCAATGGCTCCAGGTACCACATCACGTGATGTGTCATTCTACAAGCAAGATAGCTTTAGCGCTAAACTAAATACAACCCAACATTCAGCGCTGAACTAAATACAACCCAACATCAAAACCAGAAGGGGTATGAATGGAAACTTCACGCTTGGAACTGTGTGAGGAACATGCGTGCAAGTTGCGCGGTACGGCATAGTTGCACCCTGGCACTTACCGCTGCTAAAGGTCACCAAAGCCGACTGTAAACACAGCCTTTCCTCCACAATGTTCAGCACGACTTTCGCCAGATATGCTCATTCCGGTAGTTTGTGTGCCTGTCCGGCACTACATGTGGAGCTCTCATCACTCGGTTGCATAGCAGCGCCCCGACTTGTGACAACACACGCATCACTACACAAAGGGGGGGGGGGGGTGGGGGGGGGTACGGTCAGCCAGGCCCCACACCAGTGACACATGATGGCACACACAGCACACAGCCTACAGCCGTGGTATCCATCGTCGACACAGCCTTTCCAATGTAAATTAGGACAACCAAAGCACACGGCAGATCCGCTTGAACCATAACCCCCCTTTATTGTAGTGCATCATGATCCCATGCCATGAACCCATGACTCCCCGCTATCGGACAGTCCCATGCGCATCCCATTTGGTCAGTCCTTAAAGTGCTACCATGAGGTGCTGTCTGTGGTAAGCATGGCATGCGCAGCAAACCGCAGCATGACCTTCGCCGCTCAATGCCGCTGTCGAGGGGCCCTTGCACGCAAGATGCATGATGTGGGTAGGCTCCTTCTGCCGACACGGTCTTGCGATCCCTTGGGAGAGGAGGCTGAGGGTGCTGCTGCGGATGTGCAGGCAAGAAGGTACGCGATCGCGCCTACCGTACTGGTGACCACCCCTCTACAGCCACCAGCAGAGGCTGCTAGGCTATCGGGGGAAACCCCTCAAAGCTTTGCTCAGGGAAGAAGGTGTCCATGAGGCGCTGCAGGTGCGGGGCCGCGACGTCAAACGCAGCATGCATCAATTCTACCGCAGCAGCATCCTCTGGCACCAACTCTGCGCTCGGGCCGCCCTGAAATCCTTTGATCTTGGCGATCTGTTCATGCGTGAACGGTGCCACACTGCTGACACCGGCATGGTCTCGGATCTGGTTTAGGATCTGCACAACGTTTACAGAGTTGACCATTCGCGAGTTGCCTGGCGCATATGGTCTGATCAATCTCACCCGGGTATCGACAATTCGCATGCAAGCAGATGTGGGGCAGTCATACAGTTCACCGCCTGCTGGCTGTGGTTCCGCAAACACGCACACCTGGAGGGCAACGCAACTGATCAGCTGATCGACTGGAATGGATATTGCGATCTCAATGTTTGCAGCTGCAGACGAGGACAGTACAACGTCATGTTCACCAACGGCGTGTTGGTTGGCGTTCCTCGTCATCCATTCGTACACCGGCAGAGGGAACATGTGCCGGAACAGATGGGAAGCAGAAGAGCACATGCATGCAGGCTAGCGCAGAAATACGACCGCATGCGTGTCCCCACCCCCGGGTCTGGACCTGGCCATCCACGAGTGTGAAAGGCCTGGACCAAAGCATCTCACATGTGTGGGGTCATACCTGAACTTGCTGATCAGGGTTATGAAGTTGCTGCGATGTGATGATCAGAAAGCGATCAGGAGGGAAGAATGAGAGCCACCAGGCAATCTGCGCTGCGTAGTATGACATGAAGGCAGGACGCATTCCCTTGATGCTGTCACACGCCTTCTTGGAGACGGCCAAACGATCGCAAGCGCTCTTATCGACGTTGGAAAACACACATCCCCAACAGTCACCCCATGTGTGGGTCGCATCCTGCACAGCGCATGATTCTTGCCTGAGTCGCACTCGATGAAGATTGGCAGAAGCATGCATCAGTGAACATGATAGTGTGGAATTCGAAGGCGTCCACCTGAGTCAGCACACATTATGGGACTATACTCCTACAGCTGGACGACCATGAGCCATGGTACAGCAGGTGCGGGTTCGTGGATATGGTGTGAATAACTATATACGGTTCTGTCTGGGAGCTGGACTTCTTTCCAGATTGACCAACGGCAACGAGCTGCAGTCATGCAGAGACTGCACACAAAGGGCAAAGCTTGAATCTGCAAAGCCGATATAGGGTAGGGGGAGAGGGGTGGGGGTGATGCTTACTTCAGAGTACGGGGAGCATTCATGTCCGAATGGGCTGTCTGGCAAAAGTTCCCTTGCCATCTTTTCCAGTGAAGGCACGATGCAGCGCGTTTCAGTTCCATTTGTACCTGCGTCTGGGCAGAGGGTTCGCCGCATCATCCTCCATAAGGAAACAACCCTGTCCGCTGGCTCCTGCATGCATGGAGTCAACCAGCCTTCAGGAACACTTCTGTGCAACAGCCACGGAAAAATTTCTAGGACAGGGCTGCAACATGCTTCGCAAGCAGGATGGCACAATACCGGCACCAGAAAGCGTACGCCTCATCAGCCAGAAACAGAAAATTCAAACAAAGGCGGGCAAATGGGGGGGACGGGGGGGGGGAAGGAAGAACCAGCTTGAGCATCATGCCAAACCCACCCAGGCATCAGCCACAGTACCGTTACCCCTGCAAGTGGGCATACTAGCAGGGGCGGAAGAAACCGATGACAAGGATGCAAGTGGGCCTTACCACTCAATCCGGCACTTCGTGTGATGCCGTACAATGACGCTGCCTATGATGCCTATGCTGTCTGGGCATCTGAGCTCCTGACAAGGATGCCATGCCTGGGGCCACGACCGTACCGGTGATGACAGCGCACGACCAATGTCTGCACACTCATGAGGGGATCGTACCCTCAGGATGATGACAAACTTGGCATGTGGGACAACTCGCTTGACTCTTGGGGCTGCTGCCGCGGTGTACAGGTATGCCGGCGATGCGTCAACAAGCACATGCGGGTGCCCCTCATGTGCCTCCTGTCGGTGTTCCTCTGAGAAACACTCCAGATACTCCTGTGTAGTGCCGATCGGCCAGGAGTCAAAGAAGTGCACCTCTTTGCGCCACCCATCCGGGGAAGTGCGCCTGCATGACATCGTTTCACTTGGCATGCCGTCACAACCACTGCAACGTCAAACGCTGACATTGTTCAAAGTGCACGTCGCAGCAGTTCACGGCATTGTTGCAACAATTGGCACGTGGACTTTGAGAAGACACCACGTGATAACAGTCGACTTTTGACGTTGCAGGGGGAGGGGGAAGGGGGCAACACACATGTGCCAGCTGCAGCAGGAGGGCGAGGTCAAGGTAACGCAATCGATCGAGCCTAGCTGAGCCAGCGCTCTATTGTGACCTATGCCAGCCTTCCCCCAACACACTCAGCTGGCAACTTGTTGATCAGACACACGATCACCGACCACAAGTTGCAAATTGTGTTACACAGTGATAGATCTAGGACTCAGCAGCGCCGAGGCAACAGACCAGGCAACAAGCAAACAGTCAGACCGGCCACCTTTAGCACCAAGGCCATGCGCCGCATGAGCAAATGAGCCGCATGAGCAAATGACAGAACGAACTAGCGTTGCAAATTGTGCCACTGCAGCATGATGCTGCAACCACATTGCACCACGCATATGCACTGGAAGACAACAGCTTGGTGAGTCTAGACTTAAATGAGATGCGCATGCTGGGTGCTTGACTGTGTAGTTTGTACAAATCAGGGGAAAGAGGCATGCCTGAAACCATGTTCAGCCCCGTTAAAGCGTGGGTGTGTGTCCAGTGCATCAAATAGCCATGTCGTGCCTGCTTTTTGAGCACCAAGGATCATCAAGAAGTTTAGGTCAGAGCTGACTGGGGCCAGATCGGAAGGCAGCGCATCTGGCACTCCGTCGCACTGCGGGCGGTCGGCATAAGCCAGGCTGGCTGGACCAGTAAACTTGAACGGGTATGTCTACATGCCACAAGCTAGCTAACAGGTCGTGACCACAGGCTTGCTGCCTATGCCTGCTGTACATGTCGCTTGCGCATGCTGCGTTACACAGTGATAGATCTAGGACTCAGCAGCGCCGAGGCAACAGACCAGGCAACAAACAAACAGACAGACCGGCCACCGCAAGCACCAAGGCCACGCGCCGCACGAGCAAATGCCAGAACGAACTAACGCCAGCGCGAAAGCCGACACGCACACACCACGCAGTACCACGCAGGCCATGCGCACACCAAACACACAGCTAGCACTCGCCGGGTCCACAAGCGGTCATCGACTCGACACTAGCAGTCTGCACGGGCGCGACAGCGTGCGCTACGGCCATGTCCGAGGCCGCGAGGCACCGGTTCCAGGATCCGTAGCCTCAGCCAGCTCGGCAGCCCGAGCGGTGTCCGGGGAGGGGCGCAGAGGAGAAACGGCGGACGTGCGCTGGGAGGAGGGAAGAGGGAGGGAGGGAAGAGGGAGGGATCGGGTGCGGGGGGGGGGGGGGGGGGGTGGGGGGGCTGCAGGGCGAAATGGGTGGAGGGGGGGGCATGCTGCGCAGTCTGCGTCAGAAGTTGTACACGGAGATCAACGCAGCGGCCCGGTAGAGATCGCGAGGGAAGATGACAGCAATCAAACAGCCGGCAGCAAGCAACAATATGCTAGAATCTTTCACCGCTTGTACCAGAAGTGCCATTACATGTGACCTGCAGCTGCTATTGTCACTAAAAGGCGGCGCGCGAGGTACTGCACTACAGCTCAGCTAGACGAAGTTTACAGGAGCGCACACCGGTATTGCTGACTCTCCTGACGTAGCATTTGTCTGATTCTCATTGGTTTGAAAACCAGCCTCTGTTGGCTTGTACTGCGCAGCTGTGGCGGGTGTGTTCGCTAGCGCTGCGTCTGCAGCTGGCACTGCTGTCCTGGATTGTCGGACCCGTTGCCCTGCTTCGTGGAGACCAATGGACAGACGACGTGACGAGATGATACCCGATTTGTCAGATTCCGGTGGAAGGGACTGTGTAGCGAAGCGCGGTGCACGTGATGAAGCGTTTCGATCTACTCGCAGCTCTGTCTCTCCCGTGTTAACGTTGCCACGAAATGCTAGCAGGTAAATAAGGCAAAGAGTGAGCAATGGGCTCACGCTGATGCACAAAAGTGACCAGCTACGCTGATCTGCTGAGGCACTGGGACTGCGTGCTCGGTACATCGCAGCAAACTGGTGGTGTGTGTACACCTTCCTGACGACGTCCGCGCGTGGCTAGCTAGCTCATTATAATAATATAATTATCAGATCTAGACAGCTGCAGGGCGAAGCAAACGCAATACCTATACCATTGGCGTTGTTGACTTTCCAAGCGGGGAGATCCGGATGGCTTGTTCTTGAGTGTGAGCGTTCTGCTTGCATACCAACTCGTGTTGCTGTTTACAGTCTCCCATGACCAGGCACGGCGCCGCGGTGTTCCGCAGAATTCTGCAGGCCTCGACGCAAGTGACAATGCGTGCATGTGCGAACGGCCGCAGCAACTACTTCAGGGACGTCGGCGCAAAAAACATACATGGGGCCTGCAAGATTGCGTCTGCAGTATGACGCACCATGTGGTATCAGACAGCATTCTTATGAACGAATCCGTTAATGGGGCCCCGTTCCGTACTATGATAATCCCCGCAATGTTGGCAAGATGGATGTCAAGGATCCCAATGTAGGGACCGGTCTGGTTGGGCCCAACCAACCCCGGGGCTCCAGCCTGTGTTCCTTCATGGTGAAAAAGGTTTTGCAGGAGCCCGTTTGACTACCTAGCTGATCCAATCCACGAGCTGACTGATCGCGCGAGGGAGCTCCCGGGAGACGCGCGCCAGCACTCCACATGCATCTTGTACACAATGCAGGCTTGCGGCGCCATGTTCGACAAATAGCATGGCGACCGAATTCCAGTTCCGCCGACCGCGGCGTGCGTGGATACAACGGCTTTTGCCACTGCAGCGTGCGTGGCCCAACGCAATCTTCAAAACAGATGTTGGTACCTCAGGGGCCCACGGGGACAAGCCTAATGATATTATGAGGCCTCATCACAAAAGCACGGCGAGCACACCAGTATACGTAATACCACAAACATGATCAGATTCGCAGTGCACGGCTCCACTTCAGTCTCGCTGACAACGCGGCGCCACCAGCATAGCGTGAAAAATGCTCTGTATATGTGTGTTACACAGTGATAGATCTAGGACTCAGCAGCGCCGAGGCAACAGACCAGGCAACAAACAAACAGACAGACCGGACGCCGCAAGCACTAAGGCCACGCGCCGCACGAGCAAATGCCAGAACAAACTAACGCCATCGCAAAAGCAGACACGCACACATCTGTATATGTGTGAGCATTCGACCGCGGCGGTGGGCTTCACTCAGGCTGTCAGGTCCGTCTTAGTCCGCAGGGGTGCTGTGACCGACGCCCAACTGGGTCTGGCGTCATTTTTGTTATTATGTTTTGGCATATATCACTCCTGCACCTGCCAAGCGCTGGTGGTCATACATGCTATTGCACGCCAAGCTCACGTCAGAGCACAGATGTCTGCGGCTGGCGGGAACAGTTCCACGGAGTCACCATTGAGCCGTGCTGGAATACCGCAGTGGCCAACGCATTCGGCTGTTGACCGGGCTCGGCCAGTGCGCCGCGGCCGCATACCGCGGCGGCGCACACAAGTTTGCGTGTGCATGTGTGCAGCGCCCGAATATCTGACGATTGCAAAGCAGGCTTGAGAGCAAACAATGGCTGTGTTCCAGCAGCGTAGCATAGGCTCACGAGATGTGCGCAAGTCCCAGCACTCGTGCTTGCTACACAACACTGTGCAGGCATTTGTGTGAATCCTGTTTCGCTCTGGTGTACACCTCCGCGAGACAAGCGCGATAAGAGAAATCCTGCTCAGACCCAGCTGCGTATACGTCAAAGGCCGCGTAAATAGGGCTGCAGGCACTCGAAGGCGCATAAGTACCCAGCGAAACATCAGGCGCCGTGACTCCTGGCGAGCCTTTCGCTCAAATTGTGGCATTGTTTTATTATGCCGATCTAGATCTGGCGGGTACGTCAATCATCGCCACAGCGCTAGAGCTCTGCAGGTGGCCACAATTCGAGCGACAGCGCGCAGATATCATTCCGTGGTGCGAACACTGCCCCGCAACTTACAGGCATTGCGCAGTGCGAAAGCTGTCATCGAGACACTGTAAGGAACCATAACCTGACATGATCTAGTCACTCCTAGGGGATTTTGGCACTGTGAGTTTGCGTTGCAGATGTGTCGTGCGGCAGCGGTCGACAGCAGCACTAGTTCTTGAGTTGAAATCAATCTTAACCTTGTCAGCGGCCCCGATCGGACGTGCGCGATTTGTGCCATATGCATCTTTGCTCGCCATACACACGACATACCGCCTTACAAACCGCATCTACTGCTATTAATGATCGGTGGTTTCGCATGAAGATGTATGGAGAGGCAGTCACAGCTGATCATGGCCATTCACGAATGGGCCCATTCAATGGACACTCTGTCTCCGTTGTTCACGTCGACTGCGGAAGTAGGGAGCCATGCTGGATGCACAAAGAGGCAGCAGTCGCATCAAATAAGGCATGATTACAGTTTGCTACTGCACCAGTTGGTTGGGCATTGTGCCTAGGCCTGGCGCTGGAACCCATACGTGTGTGCTGGCTATCGGGGCCATGTGAACCTGCACACAGCTCTGCCGTGCAACTGCGTTCGAAGGAGCGGCATACACTGCCGTACAACGTACCAAAAATTTAAAGCATCAGTTGCTGTTGGAAAAAAATCTAGATCACGTCCGCAATTGCAAGTACAAGCGGCACGCTGCCCGAAGCGCAGCCGCATGCGTCAAGTACACCCGCGCACACGCACTAGGCTCGTTATATGCGTCACAAGTTTATGCGCGCCTTTCGTTCGCCGCTTCGGCATCGGCTGCGGTTCGCATGGCACCTGCTTTACAAGCAGTCATCTTCGTGCTGAAGTTGAAACCCTTGGGCGAATTGCTGCGCGTACACCGCCGTCCATCCAGTACTTACAAACTACAAAGATTCAGGTGTTGTGGCATGGATAGCTGTGTACGACAGGGGCTGCTGCTGCGCGCCTGTAGACGGACGGTACACTGCGACTCAAAACTTCTCACCCGCGCTTACGAACCTGCTTGCTAGCCATCGCCGCGTCTCCAGCCAGCACAAGCCCACATGTTTTGATTGTTCCCTGCATTGTTCCCTCGGCGCTGCTAAGGCCTTGATCTATCACAGTGTAAAACAAGCCCACATCAGCTGCTCTTGCTTCACAATTATGTTGCAACACTGAGCCGTATACACTGATCACTGCCGGATTGCGGGCTATACTGGTCCTGAGATCAATCCGTGTGTGTGTGTGTGTGTGTGTGTGTGTGTGTGTGTGTGTGTGTGTGTGTGTGTGTGTGTGTGAGCTATATCATAGGGACACAACAATTTTGAGTGACCATGGCTCATCCATGCACTGCATGGCGTGTAGGACTGGCCCTATTGCCAGAAGGCACTGTTTCCCATTCCTCTTCGCATATGATCAAATCAAAGCGTGCCCGTCCGAAACCTCCTACTGCCAGCCGGCCTTCAGCCGTTGCTGCAGGCCTAGTTCACTGTGGTCATGTCTAACTACAGTCCACACACACCCCGAGGCATGTGTTTTGTGTGTACATAGGCTGCGCGATGCTGTACTTGCTTCCTGAGTTATTTATGTGTGTCTGTGCGATCGTTCCAGAACTGGCCCATTTAGCATTTGCTCTTGCGGATGGTGGCCTTGGGCTTGTGATGCTTTGTCTGTTTGCCTGTTGCCTGCTCTGTTGCCTTGGTGCCGCTCAGTCCATGATCTATGACATTGTAACACAGACCGAGACGAGTCATGGCCCCAGCAGCGCCAATTTCAGCAAGCAAGCCTTCAAGTTGTGGCCGTATAAGACGTCTGCCAAATCTATGTCACAGAAACATTGCGTGTAGCAGGATCAGCTGACTATCTAGTGGGACGCCTGAGGATGCTCAATGCAGCAAATCAGGTAGCAGGGTATCTGTGAAGGGTTGAAGAGGCCGTTTTAGATGAGCGTAGGGCTGAGGTGGGCTACCGTTTGTTGCTCGCCACTGGAAGTGGCACGTCCATTGGCATTGCTTGATGAGCACTGGCACATTGATACAGCCCGCATTGATCCTACCATGTGCTTGCCATGGCCACGAAACCTGAAGGGTTGATCGGTCACTAGCAACAGGAGAAATGCATGCAGGATGCCTTCGGCCCTGTCGCTCAGCCTGGCATGCCTCGCCACGATGTGCGTGCTTTTTGTTACCTTCTTGTGGGGCTCAACAAGTCTTGTGTATCCCAGAGGTATGGCCCTGGCCTGGTCCGGCCACTGTGTTGAGCACGGCGTTCCTGCGCATGCCACGTTGTGATGCTATCTGGCTGCGTACGGCAACGTTGACATCGACCGCCACTGGCACCTAGGCCACGTTGTGATGCTAGCTGGCAGCGTGTATCATTGCTTTGCATCAGCTTACAGCCCCACTCCTTCTTCACGCATGCATTGCCCAAGCACTCCAGAGCATTGCTGCATAGCCTAATAGAATGCTCTCTTATGCATCAGTCGACGCGCATCACGCTTGTACATTCCTGTGCCCTGCTGCTACTAGTAGCACAGCAGTGACAGACTCACCAGAATAGACGGATGAACGCTATGAATCTGCCATCGGCATCCTGTGCACCAGTCTGCATGCCATCGTGCAACGGCATGTCTTGTGGGATTTGTGTTGCATCTCAGCTGCTTTGGTGGATACTGGGCGAGCACGTTGTGCAGGGAGAATGGGGCTTGTGACTGGGGCTTGCGGTGTACTGGGGCTTGTGGTGTCTGCTGCGCTGGGTGGCTGCTTGCTGTCACAGGCGCTGCTGAGGCTGAGATCAGTTTTGATGTGACATCTTCTTGCATGCAGGAAACATGATGCCCCCCGCGAGGAGGCAGGGAATCTTTGCGCCTTCGATCAGGACCGTGTCTGTTGCCATGGATCCGATGGAAGTGGCCAAGCCGTTGGTTCCTGCTGAAGTTCCTGAGCAACAGGAGCAGCCGGAGGCTGATGATGATGTGGAGGATACTGTGGAAGCAGCCACCATGTCAGTTCTGGAGGAGGCGAACACGGCAGCAGGCCCCCCTTGCAGCGGAGACGATGCGGCCACTCCAGCTGCAGCTGAGTCGGGCTGCACAGCAATCTGGGGTGACCCTGGGTGCCCTGAAGAGGTGTGACACCGAAAGCGCGTTTTCAAGCACACCGCTTTGCGTTGCCCGCATCCAGCCACAGCTCTGCCAGCAATCCAGAGGATTGCTGGCCTCCGGGCTCGTGTGCACGACTCCAGTGCCTGCAGCGCTAGTGGTGGCTAGCGGTTTGCATGGCATGGCGGCATACACTTGTAGCTCACAGCGTGCATCATCATTCTGTGCTCAAGCGTGCATGACATGCCTGCACCCACCCGATGTTTGCCGTTTGCTAACCTTTTGTTGACCAACCTACATCGACAGCTTCGAGGAGGAGCTGATCTGCAGATGACACCCTGGACCTGTACCCATTGCCACATTCTACATTGGGTACTGGTACTGCTGCACTGGAAGGCCTACAGTGGGGACTGCCAGGCCTGGCACTGTGTCACGCAGCTTTTTTGTGCATGTAGGTGGACCCAATGAGCGAAGAAGCCATGGACGAGTTGCTGCACGGAGAGTCAGACCTGCACGGGGCAGTCACAAAGGCTGGGCCGCTGCCGGTACGCCTGTGGTACACGCCCCATCCTCGTCAGTCCACTGCTATGCGTGTTGGTGATACAACCAGCTGCAGTGAGTGAGTGGTCATGTTTGCTCCTGGTCCCCGCACACTAAGTTTCAGTTGCAGCTGTTCGTTGGCGGCACAATGCCGGTCGGTGCCAGTGCAGTCCGCGTGACATGCTGCAGACAGATGCACTGCAATGCATGTCAGACAGATGCACTGCAACGCATGTCAGACAGATGCACTGCAACGCATGTCTGTCAGATGCACTGCAACGCATGTCTGTCAGATGCACTGCAACGCATGTCCATGCATGGCGTGCCCTTCTCGTGTGATCCGCATCATGCTTTTCACATCAACTAGTGGGCGCCGTTGCAGTGGCATGTTTCGTGGCATGGGTGGCCTTCTCCCATTGATTGCACAATTTCACATGCAATAGCATTGCTTTCAGTTTCTGTATGGGAGAACTAGAGTACTTTAAACAGGGAGGATTTATGGTCAGACATCAGTGCCCTTCGGGCCACATCAAGCCAGTGATGCAGAACGCCTCACACAGTGGGGTGCGCTGGAGTGCATGTGTGGGTGTGTGGATGCGGTTGTGTCGTTTGTGCCGGTTCGTTGTGGCTTTGTGCAAGGGACTGTTGCTGCTTGTTGCTGCCTGCGTACGGGCTTTTGGTCGTCTGATTGCCTACTGTTGCTCTCGCTGACGGGCGCTTGCGTTGATCTCCGTGTAACACAGTGTGCGCACCGTGGCTCTGGTGCCTACACTGCCTTGAAGGGCTAGCGCTTTTCACGATCCATGGAGGCAAGGGAATGCATGGCAACAAAAGCACACGGCAGCCCAAACGATTCCCCTCCTTTATTGTAGTCCAGGCTGCCAGTCGCAGGTGATCTGCTGCAGTGAGCATTCGGCGAGGCGTTCTCTTGCATGAAAATTCCATGCATTCTCAAAATTTGAGCCACTGAGGATGACATGAAGGGTGCTGTGCAGGTGGCCACCCAACACCGACCCAGAAGGACCGGCACACCAGCATGTGCGTGACTGGTTATGGCAGAGCACTCTTGGAGGAATTGATGGCCGCCTCCCGCCAAGTCGAGGCGAGGTTGCGCCTCGTGTTGACAAGTGCATGGTGCTCATAAACCCCATCTACAAGTTTATCTTCATCAAGAACACCAAAGTCGCGGGCTCCAGCGTGTTCGAAAGCCTTGGTGGGATGTGCCCCCCTGAGATTACGTTCGAGCGAGCAAAGGTACGCACATCTGTGCTCATGTGCTCAGGATATTCCTGTAGCTGGCGTATACAACGCGTGTCAGCATACCTCTGTGGTCTGGTGTCCCAGCTGGCATCATATTGCACACTCCGAGTCCTGGTATTGAACTCCACGCATCAGATAAGTCAGTGCACGATAGACTCATTCGAGCAGACTCAGCGTGGGGCGCGACAAATGCCGTCCGTTTCTGTTCCGGGCGAGTGTGGATTATGCTGGGACAGACGGTGACCGTGCTGCTTGTGGTGGTTTATTTGTTTTCTTCACTGCTTTGTTCCCTTGGCGCTGCTGGGTCCCAGATCTATCACTGTGTAACACACATGCCCTGTGCGCTGTGCACGGTTGCGCTGTGCACAGGAGCCTCCAGCCTCTACGTCAGCAGGACCAGTCACGTGCTCTGCATGCCTGTCGTTGCGGAGGCCTGGCTCAGTCATTGCAATACATTGCGCATTCACCATGTGAATGCATGGCCCGGACATAGATCACAGTCGCAGCTGCAACGAAGAAAGGATGCGCGTGCCACAACCAACAGCACCACGTGACACAACGCATCGCAGACAACGTACACCCTGCGACTCGAAAGCGAAAACCCTGTGTATTTTCACGATGACTGCCACTCTACCCTGCAGGTGCTGCACACATTTATGACACCTGCAGGCAGGTGAGTACTCGCTCGTTCACAACCAGTCCAATGCGGGGGCATCATGTCATCGCACTGGTGATGCTTGCAGGAGCGCGGCCCTTGCTGGTGGACGACACTCAATGTGCACAAGGTCGGGGTGGAGTCCCTTGGGTACGAGTCATTGCAGGCGATGTGGGCCGACTTCACTGTCTTCACAATCACGAGGAACGTGTATGACCGTGCCGGATCTGCATACGATTATCTGCTGGGACTTCGGGCGGTGTGTCTATCGCTGCTGCTGTCATGTTGGATTTAGGTTCCCATCAACCTGTCTGCTGTTCTGTATGCATTTGACTGTTCCTGGCGGAGCTCTGTCGCCTTGGACATTAGTATGCGCAGAGCGCTCCACATGCCAAATACGTCAGTGTTTCCGCCCTTCGCCGCGCTATGCTTAGGGGCCATACCCCTGCAACTTGCATTCACTGCATGCCTAACACAGGGTCATGATCACAGGGTCATGATCATCAGGCCGCAGCCTGCAACTGAGCCAAGGCTGTTGACATCTGAAGTACACGTGACTGTTGCACACTCCATAGTAGTTCTACTATCCCTTGTGAACGCTTTTGAACTATTTTGCGGGCAGCTCTACATGCTCCATCACAGTCCAGAGATACTACCATTGCCATAGAGGCAAGGCATTTGGGAATGCACTGCGCATGCAAATGGAATGCGCGCAGCACAATGACATGAACACCAGCAGAATGTGTGTAGAACCGCAAGGACGACTGCCAAGATCCCGAGTTTCAGCATTTTGCAGCGCGGCCATATGTTGTCGGCCTACAAAGTCAGGTATTTGATTGCGGAAACGTCATCCATGACCTTGTCCATGTGGAGCCACAGCACACGTGCCTCGCGGACGACAGTGGCGCGCTCGTGATGGATTACATCATGCGGTGCGCTCCTGCACGTCTGAACGCCCCCCCCCCCCCCCCCCCCCCCCCGCACCCGTCCCTCCTCATCCCTCCCTCTTCCCTCCTCCCAGCGCACCTCCGCCGTTTCTCCTCTGCCCCCCTTCCCGGACACCGCTCGTGCTGACGGGCTGGCTGTGGCTGCAGCTCCTGGGACCGGTGCCTCGCGGCCTCGGCGATGGCCGTAGCGCGCGCCGGCGCGCCCGTGCAGACTGCTAGTGTCGAGTCGGCGCCCGCTGGTGGGCCCGGCGAGTGCTGACTGTGCATTTGGTGTGTGCGTGGGCTGCGTGGTACTGCGTGGTGTGTCAGTGTCTGCTTTCGAGCCGGCGCTCGTTAGTTCTGGCATTTGCTCGTGCGGCGCGTGGCCTTGGTGCTTACCGTGGCCAGTCTGTCTGTTTGCTTGTTCCCTGGTCTGTTGCCTCGGCGCTGCTGAGTCCTAGATCTATCACTGTGTAACACGTCTGACCGCCACTTTCCCGGTACCCTTCCATTTGGTATGGCTATGCACCTAATCCTGCCACATCTGCCCTCGTCAAGTGGCATCTGTGGCTTCGCGTTGGACTCCCAGAGCTTGCTGCATGTCTGCTTTGTCATCACATGTGTGCATGTACTCATGCATGTCTGCACCGGTACCCTGATTGCGGAATGGTTATCAATGGCCGCACAGTCCATCCTTCAAGCATACATAGATGCAGGGTCAGCTCCCTTGATGTGGACTTTGCTCTGACTCTAGGTGCGATCAACAGCAAGCGGCCTGACGGGCTGCCACCCCTGAATACTACTCTCGGATGGAAACAGAAAGGCCCGTTGGCGCAAGCCAGCGGTAAGTCTGTGGCTGACTCTGACACGGACGAGCCGGCGGTTGAGCCGGAAGTGAAGCACAGCCGGCATCTCAAGAAGTATGTTGACTGTGGTGCACGTTGCTTCGGCTTGATTCATGTGCGCACTCCCTGCTCTGCTGTATCATAGGACGTTATCTATCAATGGTTGCGTTGCCATGGCCAGATGCACTGAGAGTATACACCTCGTATCATCTGCTGCCTGTTCAAAAAAGCTCAAGTCACCTGCATGCGCATGTGTCTAATGGCAATGCTGTGTGGTACTACTGAAGTGTGCTGCATGCTTTACGTGCATGTATGCTTACAGCCGCTCCATATGGACATATCTCCACATGGGGCTGTGCTCTCTGCTTGCCAAACGCTCTTGCGGAGCACAACGGCATGCCTGCTCTGTACCCAGATCCACCATTCAAGCTTGTTCCAAACTGATCCCATGCTGATGGCTCTTACCTTGATTTGATGTTGTGTGAGCTTGTCCACGAGAGTGGTTGCGGCTGTTGAGCAAGATGCATGAGGCGCGCGCTGGGTGTTTGGCGTGGTAGGTTCGTGTGCTAAGCCGATATGGCTATAATTGGCTGATGCTCCGCTTCGCCAGTGCACTGGCGTGTGCGGCTACGCTGCGTGTGATGTATGTTGAAAGCCATTCTTGCTTTCCTCGGGACCGCTGAGGCTGCGCTCTGCGTTCAACACTCACCTTGCGTAGCTTGTCATCAGAGTCCATTCGACTCGGACACATAGCTGACTGCAGTTGTGTCCACTGGCCAGGTGGACATTTGCAGTGAATCTGCAGACCAGGTGCTTGCCCGTGTGACTGTCACAGCCAAGGTCCATGCTCTGCAAGCGTGCAGCCTGGAGGTCTGTTTATGGGTTTTCCCCTTTGCAGGAGTACTATCGACAGGACTTTGAGCTGCTGCACTACCCTGTGGGAGACGTGTTCGTCACAGGCTTCTGAAGTGGCCCACACGGCTGGTGCGAGGAAGAGTCGGACTTCTGTCAGGGGCGCCTTTCTCTGAGCTGCCACACGCTGCAGTCTCGATGCAGTGATACTTTGACCAGGGGAAGCACACCATGTTGCACTATATACATGAAGTTTAAGAAACGGGTTTGTGATCAGAAAGACCATGTCCAGGGTAGCACGGCTCACGGGTGCGCAGTTTGTGCCAGGTGATCGCCTGGCCGGCTCGCATCTGCTGGGTAGCATGTGAGTCTAGACTCTAGTTGTACGGTCGCTTGGTGCACTGGATCGGAGCCCCTCGATGTAACTGTACACGAAGTATTGGATGTGACAGACTTTCATATAGCTAGCGAATTCAACATAGTCTGAACATGCATGTGATGCATGGTCGCCATTGTGATGCAGGCTCTGCAGATCAGATCCAGGCACGTTCATTCACCGAATGCCAGCATGAGCCTATGCAGACTGTCGCGCATAGCATTTATTGGTGACATTGTGACTTCGGTAGACTGAGGTAACATGCTCTGGGAAATCCCGGGTCAGGACTGACAACTCTTCATTATCTATTTGTGCAAAGTAGGCAAAGCCATCTTATTCCAATTGAGGTTGCAAATTGGTGCAGAACTACATTGCGCCTGTTGAAGCTGGACATGTGCATTTGTGATACAGTATTTAATCTTGACAGTGTTTGTCCAATTTTTTTGTTTCGACAGGTCAAAGCTTCTCGACAGGTCAAAGCTGGTAAGGGTTGAATTCAACAGCAGCACTGTCAACTGTCATAACTGTTCAACATGTCCTGTTTATACAGGGTCAACGCCATGCAAACGGCAGCCGTGGTCAGATCTAGAATCGCATAAGGATGGCCTGCCCCACGTCTGTGAAATAGCATGCCTTGCAATCATTGTTTGCTACACTGTGGTAAAGCAAGGCCTCAGCACCGCTGAGGGAACAAAGCACAGAATATAACATATCACTAGCTGCACGGTCTCCCTACTCATAGGCACGAACCGGTACCGCACGCACAAGGAAAACCGCAGGCAGCACAAACACACAGCACACCACCCAAGCGCACATGCACAGTGTTTGAATGTACTAGTACGGAGGCTCTTTTGTAGTACCGTGCGCTGTAGTATGCGCGCGCACTCCCGAGCGTACTCCGCGGCTAATTCCGGCCGATGCAGCGCTACGTGTAAGTGAACCTTGCCCAACGGAGCCGTGGCATTCCCGTGAGCATGCTGGCTATAGTATATGTAGACCTGCCAGTGAACCTTCCCCATGCGTGTGATCATGCATTGATTTTGTCTCCAATGCAATGGTGTGTGGCAATGCTCACATTGCAATTGCTGGACTCATGTGACAACTGCTTACAGTATTGTGTTTGTCATGTACATGTATTGCGACCTGTCGACAAAAAGCAAGCCAAGTAAGCATTCAACAGGTTACAGCTGAATATCTATGATACGAGGAATGGCAGAGGTCCACAAGATTGCACACGATGTGATGCATGTTGTAGGCCTTCAGTCCTAGGCATTTACTACCAGCATCACCGCCCTACACAGATAAAGCCTGCTCGGGTACAGGGAGGTAATTAGGCATTCATTGATGGTAGTAATACACGCATTCACGTCAGGTACTGGACGCTGACTGGCAATTTTAAGATGCACCTGCCCTTCAAATTGTGCAGGGGAAAAAACAAGCATCACGGATTCCGAAAAGCATGCAAAAAAATGTAGGTAAGTCCTCCCACACTCGCCCCACCCCCCTGGGCTGCACCTGCGCATGCAGGCCAGCAACATGTGCACGCATGCTCCTCAACTGTGCATGGCCGCCCAAGTGCGATCAACCTCGGTCAACAGGCCTGCCAGCTGACACTAAATGTCACACCACCAGTTGTCACAGCGTCGGCGCTGCTGGGTCCTAGATCTATCACATAACACACAACCAGTCCTCATCTTGCCCGCACCGCCAATATGACACATGCCATGAGCTCATGCCATGCCTAACCATGTGCCTGCTCAGGCTGCTGAACCTCAGGCTGCAACATTCGTAGCTGCTAGCCAGCTGGCGAGCTCTCACACCATGCCTCCTGCCTCCTACCGCAGTGTGACACTGTAGGAGCTAGCCAACCCCAATCTTGTCGGTGTGAAGCTCAGACTGCCATTGCCTAAGCGCAAATGGTACGACGCCAGAATGCCATGCAGTGCGACCCAGGTACGCTACACCTATCGCACCCAGCACGTCACACACGCACAGTCACTAGACAGTCACCTGCATATTCCCTCTAGACCTAGCACTGGTTCGAGGGCTGATCAAGCCCATGGGTGAACACTTTGGCTGCAGCCATGGTTTGAGCATCCATTCGCATCGCATCTCATAGTGCATCTACACTCCGTTGTACAGAAAAGAAACAAGCGGCCACAGACCCCTCTGCCTAGACTGGGACGTCCTGCACAGCCACACCTCGCACCAACCCTGAAGAACATCAAGCAGGCGCCCGTAAAACTGCCCCATGCGGCTGGAGAAGCAATCATGTCTGTGCTGTGTACCAATACAGCTGCGTAACGAGCACATTTCAGCACACACGTCCGCATTCTGCCCATGCGACCAGCTGCAGTGCTAGCGCTGGTCTGTATCACTTGGCACGTCACTTTGATCTGCAGCCTCCTCAGCAGCATCATTGCCCTCCACAACAGCACCCTCCCTCTGTACATCCGCGTCCTGAGCTACGGCCTGTGCGTTTACGTCTGCCACACTGGTTGCGTCAGCCTCTGACGCAGGTTCAGGAGGAGGCTGTGGCGTATTGCTGCATCCATGTGCTGCCAGGTATGGCCATGGTGGCTGCTGGGATGGAGTGTATGGAACGGCCTTATTCTCCAGGCGTATGTCGCAAGTAAACCTGGACAGAATCGGGAAAGGTCAGAACCTTGCACCTCGAGTTCAGTTCTCGGTACAAAAATGTGCACCGTACAAGTGTTGAACTACAATAGAGCCAAGCCACAGCAGTGCTGACTGAAGTAAGCACGGAACAACACAGTTTATTTGCAAACCAGTGCAAGCGGCACGGTCACCCTTCACATGGGCAGGAATCATACTCACATGTGCACAAGTAACACAACCAGCAGCGCAAGCACACATCACACCTACCCAGTGCACCGTACAAGCTGATCATGAAGTGTCAACGCATGCTGTTGCCACTGCACATGGACCACACAAACACCTACGCTCGTGATCGCCGTTGACTGCTGGACTGCACACCATCCGTCTGATGAGGCCATTGGCACTGGCCGAAACTAGTCACGGTAGCCTGTGTCAGTTCTGTAACCAGCAGCATCCAGTGTATCTTCTACCTCATTGATATCACACACAAACACCTGTACAAGTTGAGTGCATGCATGTGGGAATCACAATAATGTGGACGCTGTTGTCACCACACAGTGCTGTTCACTGGGTCCGCACTCGTTCAGTACATACGGTAACGGTTTCTGACCATTGCAGAAGCCCAGAATCAGGCCGACTAACA
Source organism: Ulva mutabilis (assembly GCA_900538255.1). Taxonomy (NCBI): domain Eukaryota; kingdom Viridiplantae; phylum Chlorophyta; class Ulvophyceae; order Ulvales; family Ulvaceae; genus Ulva; species Ulva mutabilis. The sequence goes on from UNSF01000131.1 coordinate 89,338, forward strand.
ATGCTGAGCCCAGATATGATCAAGAGCTTCAAATGCACACCTGTGCACCCGCATCTGGAACTGGCCTTCATTGATGAAGTGCACAAAGGCATCCCAGCATGACATTGGAGCAACGTCCTCATAGTGATCCTTGTAGAATTGGCAGTCGAAGCAGTTCAATCCACGGGTTGCCATCTGCAGGATCAGAGGCGCCCGCAGCTCCCACAGCTGGTCCACAACGGGTGATGAGTGCAGTACTGGAGTGCCCTGCACATACAGCAATACTGACAGCATCGCTTTGCAGGCCAGCTATTGCGGCATAGCAGGCCACAGCAACATGAATTGGACAGCTGCTAGCGAAGCTCTTGCACCATGGTGAGCTGTAGCAATTGGCCGTCACACATAGCAGGCAAATGCATGATAGCCACTGTGACCGCTCAAAAACATGGGAAAATAGGATCCGATTTCTGCGGTGGAATGCATACTTTCTTGTGGAATGGGCATGGTAACCGTTGTGCACGTGTACGCTCACCAACAGTGCAATGAGCGACACCTGTTCACGGCGTCCAGCTGCAGGCAAAAGATTGATGTGCTTGTTCCATATGTGTTACACAGTGATAGATCTAGGACATCTAGATCCAGCAGCGCCGAGGCAACAGACCAAGACAAGGCAACCAGGACCAGATGTGCTTGTTCCACATGTGGAATGTCTCGTGCAACCAGTGTCCGTAACCAGGGATAGAAAAGCGCATGCATATGCTCTTGGTGGCGTGAAGTACTGCTGGCAGAGACTTGCAGTGGCCGCATGCAGCAGTGACACAGAGCAGAGCAACCGGTATCTGTTGCCCGAGTCTACCAGCTGAGCGCAGGCAACCGAACTGGCGGCGGTGTGTGGCACTGTTCTGGAAAGGCAGCAAGGGTGCAAGAGGCATACAGCTGCAGTCATGTTGTACCACTCATCGTAAGCCTTTGCCGTCAACGCAAACTCACAGCCTTCCTTCACAAAGTCGTCTTTGACCTTCACAAACATCAGCTCCATGGGTGCCAGCGGGCGGCTGTCCTCCAGGATATACTGGTACGGGTTCATGCCATTGTTGCACATCCATGTGGCCTGGTCGCGCCATTCGACCCCCTGGTAGCGGCCCTGCATGGGAGCATCACTTCCTTGCGTTACACAATGCACGTGCTGGTGAAGTACATGAGTAGCTGTTCCGATGAAAGACAGCAGTGACTGATGCAGTGTGCGCTTGCTGCTTGTGCATGTGGTGGACGATACAACTGCAGTATAAGTCAGCAACCAATGCACCAAAAAACAAAAAAAAACAATCGAGCATCACGCCAAACCCAAACGGGCATCGGCCACAACACCCCTGCAAACAGGGGTGGAAGAACAAACAACACACACCACCACAGCAGGCACAACCACAGCAGACCCGACCCGCAAGCAGCCCCCCGACCACCAAGCACGTAGCAGGGCGCAACGAAGCAGCGACACCGCGCACAAAGTCACCGGCTTTGATGCACAGAGGGCAGAGCTCGAGGCCCGTGCAGCCGCACACAACAGCCACACACAATAGCGACAAGATCAGGGCTGCAGGCCAGACGCTGGTTGACATAGGTCACTGATGTCTGAACAGCATTCATTGATCTAATGGGTGCTCATGCCCACTGTGGAAAACCTCGCTAAGCGCCTGCCAAAAACACAGTAGTGAGAAAAAAACAAATCGGGCATCATGCCACACCCAGATGGGCATCGGCCACAGCACCCCTGCGGACAGGGGCGGCAGAATGAATGAATGAGGTCTCATTCACACCAGGGCTGCCTGTCACTGGCAGAAATCGTTACAAATGGCTCAGGCAGGCAACAATTCTGTTTCAGCTGGACGCAAACTTTGCGTTGAACACAAAGCACCAACGAGAGCAGAGCACAGAAACGCAGGCATTTGTGGTGTCTAAACCGCATGTGCTGTGTGCTTTGTTCACTCGGCACCGCTGAGGCTAAGATGTAGCTCCGGGTCATACAGGAACGTGGCAGGAACTCGAACATGATGACATATTGTGAAGGCACCGTTCACACCATAAAGCTGTCCAGGGTGTAGTTTGCGTCCATGATAACCGCTGATGCCCCGAGCTCACTGTAGTAGATGGTGTCTGCGATGTCAGTAAAACACGCAAAGACCCTGCCGTCTTCCATCAGGATCCTCAAGCCAATCGCGTCGGTGGCGATGGCATACGACTGCACATGCGGATTCTGGCGCAGCTCCATTGTGCCGGGCTTGAAAGTTCCGCCACAGCTGATGGTTGGTCCCACAAGCTTGACGTCGCCCACCAGCTTGCTGGTCATCATCTTTGTGAAGTGTACCTTGTCCTGCACAGCAACCCCATATTTTGCTGCATATGCATGTACGGCGCCTTGGACACGTCGGTGAGCAAGTGCACCAAAGGCAAGGCGAGCGAAAGACAAACTGAGCATATATATAACTATGACTCTAGTTGTACGTTCGCTTGGTGCACTGGATCGGAGCCCCTCGATGTAACTGTATATATCATCAACAGGATCTGGGTTGTTGATGGTCCATGGCATTATAGATGGTTGGTGCTAGAGCATGCTGGCTCATCAGGCCAGGCAACCTTCTTGACCGCCACCATGTGCTACAAGGTGGTCCGCTGGGCACGTGTAGGGACCTCTCAAAGGGACCAGGATCACTATCAGCACTGCCCGCGCAGCAGAGGGAAAACGGCATACCTTGATGTAGGCTGGCATGTAGGGCCCCCTGACAGAGGAGTTGAGGAAGATGAAGTACGTATACGCGGCGATGTCAATGCCTTGCGATTTGAACACCCACCCAAAGGTGCCCCAGTCGAAGCATTCGTTTGGGTGGTGGACATACTTTGCGTTTGACGGCAGCTCGGGCAGGTCTACCGCCTGCATTGCAGCAGTAGGCTAAATATAGGCGTAACTACTTGTTGAGCAGTTTTTGCGCCAGTCAAGGGGGGCTCCTCTCGAGGCCAGAAGACAATACACTGAGTACAGCCATGCATCGTCAGCGCTTGACTTTACTCAAGCAGGCCTCCCTGTCACGCGACAGTCACATCGGCAAAGAAAATGAGCTGGGATGAGCGCACGTGCATGCTCACATGTTCATCAAGAGGCATGCATCAGAGAGTGGCAAGCAGCGGCAACATCGCACATCCTCCTCTTCGTCTTCATTGACGACGATGACATAGTCGCAGGAGTCGCAGCCGGGCAGGCCATGCTTGAGGAAGAAGAGGAGATTTCCATAGTACTCAGGGTCAGTGTTGCTGAAAACATAGATGACCAGCTGTGGTGGCAGCGGTCCACCTTGCAAAAAGCCACCTACAGGCAGGCAACGCAGACTGAGGACCCTCTCCAACTGAAATGCTTTCTGTTCAGCACGGCATAGAGATACGACCCCTGCTCTCAGGTGCTTGCAACACCTGGACATGATGTCAAAACGCTACATGTTCGTACACAAAGAACATGCTCGGGCTCATCGCACTGGTCGCGGTGCAGCACTGGCATGCGTGCATAGGCATGCCTATGCAGTACTATCGGCTAGCCAGCACCGCACGTCACACCAACCAGCATTTCAGCTTGGCAGATCTATTCACTTATGTGAGCGCACCCGGCAGGGGTTCCTCTGGATGCATGTCACGTCCTGTCCGCAGAACAACAAGAATCATTAAACAGCAAACTATCAACCCGACTGCGAAACCCAGCACGTAGTCCACTGACGAGATCAGGCTCCACCCATCAATCGGACGCCGTCGCCGTGTCCCGGGTGAACGATTGTGAGAGCGCCATTGTAAGGGGCTGTTGCGCTTTGGCTGCAGCAGTGGCGTCCACATATCTGTGTACGCATCTGTGGGGCAGTCGGCGGCACCACTTTCCTCCTTGACTGCGCTGACAGGTGGTCTGGGTGTGGGGGTAACCTCTTCTTGGTCGCTCATGACTGATCAAGCTGGATGCGCCGTTTCAATTGCGGTTGTCAACTACAGAGACTTGGGAGTCAATGCGATGTTCCTGCGTAGCAAGCCCTTGCCCTCAGCTGGAGACGCACATGTTGATGTGTCTGAATAATGTGTTCATAGCCATGACTGCGTGCAAGTACTTGTCCTGGTCCGTGTTTGCTGTGGCACTTGCTTTCAACATGCGCTAGCGACGTCGATGACACTAGTACTAGTACTGAAGGGAGATTGCCAGGAATATGACTGCAGGTACAGGGTGTGTAGCACTGCAACTCTCCCTTACAGAGTCATCCGGGACCAAACTGGCTGACTTCCAGTAGATGTCATGTGCAAGGAGCAGATCATGTGGCCGGCCCAACCCCCAAAACCGGCAGCAAAACCGCGTCTGTGTGGCTTGTGCAAGTCCCAACTGCCTATTCCAATTCAGCTTGATGCATTTTGTGGTGCCCTGGAGGTCCAATTTAACACAAATCACTAGCTACCCATCCCCGCAGGACAGCAATGCTCCCCAAACGACCCCTGTCCACCTGCTCTCATGGTCTGCAACCTGCAGTGCCCGTGGCCTAGCCCAAAACTTCATGTGCTCCATCTGCCAATGGCTCCCTCCCTGAACTGCATTAGCTCCATGCTTGATCATTGCTGAGCAGTTGCGCCTCAGAAGCTGCAAACCTCCCTCTAATTCCATTTCTCGTGCATCATGACCCCCGAGTTCGCGCCTGGTTGACGCTTTTGTTCGCGGAAAGCTGCTTGGCACTCAGATTCACAATTCAGCAACATTCACCGGAACGGAATCACTAATCAATGCGATTCCACCGTACGTGGAGAGAATGATGACATGTTAGTCGACATGGGCAGTGGCGGCAATCATGGCGACGCGTCACGCACATGGCATGCGTGTTTCGAGCGTCCCGGATGTGGTCGCTAAGGGCTGGCAACAGATTGCTGTTTAAATTTCGGGTGTTGTCGAGGACGAGCGAGACTAGGGGGAGATAGCGATTGGAACTGCTCTTGCACGGTGTAACCAAGGGCCCGAACGGCGTTCAGCAAATCACATACGTGCGCGTGCGCGTGTGCTTGCAACCGAGAAGTGCTTAGGCACTGGTGTGTTACACGGAGATGAACGCAATAGCCCGGCAGCGAGGGCAACGGAAGGAAAGTAGACGGCCAAAACCCCCGAAAGTAGACACCAGCAAAAAGCAATCACTCTCCCAGGCGAAAAAGCCACAACGAACCGACACAGCCGACACAACCACACCCACGCACCCACACGCACGCGCACTCCCGCACCCCTCCACTACGGCACCCGCGCCACAACCGCGCACAGCAACAACCACCACCGCACTACTGCCCACCCCAGCAAAACCAGCCAGCTTAGGCACTGGTGTGTATGTCGACCCAGCCTTGCAGACCTCAGGCTCCCGTTCGAATGACTGACTTCAGCGCTACACGGACACGGTACTAATGGCTGCAATCGAGACTAACAGCTAGTGCTCCTCTGAATGCGCTAAGCAGCTGGGACTCGGCGCGCGGGGGTTCGTGCACCTGGCAAGCACCGACCTCACGATCGTTCGGGCCAGATCTAGAGCGCTGGGTGGAGGGGCATGCGCATGCCATGGCGACGGAAAGCCAAGAGTTCATAACAAGTACTTCCGTTTAGTACCATCGAGGCTACAGTGCGCAACGGAAATAGCAAGCTAGCTGCAGGCTGCGGTCGACGTCGGTGTCAGGAGCTACACGTCCAGCCGGCGCCCGAAATATGAAGCCTGCGCGATTACGGCTGCAGAGATATATACACACAACGAGTAAGGAAACAACTATGTCGACTGATACTGGATGTACGACTCACTGGGGCATCGGGATGATGCTATCGCGACGGTTGCCTACAGCTGGCACACATCGCTGTCGGACATCATGCAGACCCGCGCAGCTGCAGGGTACCGGCCTGCCACCAGGGCATGCGAGCAAAACTGCGCTGCCGCATCGTGTTTGCAGCCTTGCACGTGGACAAGCATCCAATACCTGGAACTCAGCGCCACGAGCAATTCACTATTGCGGGTAGACTCACCTCTGTCAAGGCGTGCTGCAACAATGACGAAGCAACCTGTACACGCAACTTCGTCTTCAGTTTCACACCAACTGGCAACGCGCAACACCGTTCGGACGACCTAGCCTGAGGCAGCGCAGGAGGTCAAGTGTAGGTGACTAGCGAGGCTCAGCTGAAGCTGCGGCAAATTGTGGGTCTGCTTGAATGTCCCGATGCTGTCCACAGCAGTAAGGAGGCTTTGCCCAATTTCAAGCGAAGCAGGCACTGTGATCTCCAGTTGACATGCCATATGCATGGAAGTGTACACAAGTTTACACTCAAAATTCACGCCGCGCAAACCTGTGAATATTACATGTACAAGGTCGAACCGTCTTCGCGCACGACCCGGAATGCATGACCCATTCAGACGACGCAACGGCTGTTTCTTTGCCGCGGCATGCAACGGCATGATGCTGTCTTCAACCCCTGCCATGAATGTCTACTTGACGTGTTCGCCCTCGAATTTCCGTCAAACTTCACTTCTGGCGTGGCCTAGGCCGGAATAGCTGTTGCATAGCAATTGCATAGTAAACGCCTTGTCTGCTGAATCATTCAGGCTCGTGCGCCGGCCGCATTCCGCTGCAACAATTGGCAACCAAACTTGCCCAGCTGCGCTTTCTTGCACACCTTCCGCATACCGGTATGCTGCGTGATACTATGACCGATTGTGATACAGTGTGAACTGCGTAGTGAAGGCCTGAGAGACACGCGCAGTCTCCCTGGCCATGGCCGTGGAGTTTGCATGCACATTGATAGCATGTATCGTCTTTTGAGTTTGAGGTAAAATGCAGCTTATCCTACTATGAAAGGAGCTGTGTGCGTGCTGCAGCCACCTGCAGCCACCGTGTATACAGGGTCTCCTATTCAGAAAATGACTACGTCCAGTGTAGCACGGCTCACTGGTGCGCAGTTCGAGCCAGGTGACCACCTGGCCGGCTCGCACCTGCTGCGTAGCATATGAGCCTAGCATCTAGATGTACATTCGCTGGACGCACTGGCTCAGAGCCCCCCGATATGAGAGTATATCGGGTCTCCTATTTGCAGCACCCACACCCGTGGCCGGCGGGCGGTTGCCAATGATGTCGATATCACTTTGCATGAGGTTTCCAACGCCGTCATGACGCGCTAGTCTCATCTGCCTGCGAGCTGTGGAGGCCTCCTAGCTGCATCATATGCTGCAGTACTGAGGCCACAGTAATGCAGTGTCATGAGGTGCTGCCGCTGTATGCAGGGGTGACATGCGCTGGACTTCAGACGGGGTATACACATGCATAAGAGCGGCAACGCAACTTGCAATTGGTCGCTCCGCGCGCTGATCCAGAAAACGTTGCGTGAATCCGAAACGACGCACCCCGAAAACCCTCGCAGCGTACCATGCGCACTTGCCACGGGTCAGGGTACATCTCCTAACTGTAGATTTTGCAATTGGAGACCGTGTGATAACTGGAAGCATCAGCTGACAGCCTGGTATATCATGGTATTGGGCCCAATTGGCCATGGGCCCAATTGGCCATGGGCCCAATTGGCCATGGGCCCAATTGGCCATGGGCCATGGGTACGTCAGCGGATGTCACACGGTGCCTCGGCGCTGCTAGGTCCTAGATCTATCACGATGTAACAGTGGTGCTGCGGGTGGATCGAAGTTCGCGTGCGCGGACATCGCTCTCTCGAGATCCCATGGTTAGGATGAAGTCTGCTGTGGCGGTAGTACGTCATGCCCGGCTGCCCCTGACACCAGCAGACAGCGATGACGCAGGTGTCAAATAGAGGATCTTACGATCAAGATTGCGAATGCGGGGTTCTGGCAGCTGCATCCTGGCGCGCGCTTCATGTGCGATTTCCACGCTGAACTGCGCACAGGCACAGGATGACAAAGTGCTACCCCTCAGAATACTCTGCGCAGTGTATTTCTTGGTCAGCATTTCTTGGTCAGCAACTTTGTCCACAGCTGGAAGAGATAGTGCATGGATTCTGTCTTCCGGTTCCTGCGGAGCGCTTGTCTGAGCTCAGACAATTTGTGCCGGGCATCTTCCAACGTCGACGTCTCGAGCTCGGGCATTGCCTTCAGAATGATATTTCCATCGAACTAGATCCTTACAGCTGGACATGGCTTAATAGCGATAGCTGCAGCGTTCGACAGATTGCCCAGGTGTGAAAAGTGATGCTGTCTGGAACATGTGCATACGCGCGAGACGACCTGCAGCTGCGCATGCACGCTGGACTCACGTGCTGCGAGGACCAGTACTGCCGATAGGTGTACCAGTTGTAGATTCCAACGTAATTGCGCTTAATTCAGACGATGGACTGTACTACATGGAGCAGGTCTTGTAAACTAGTGGCTAGCGCTGGGAGTTCGACAGCAGGCTGGCGCGATGGATGTACAAATGTTACGCCGCTATCGCAGTCTGCTGAGTTGATGTGAGCCCACAATCCTCGTCTGATACTCTGCTATAGCAGACCGTTTCACCTGAGTCAACGGCACGCCGTCTGTGCATGCTTGCTACTACCGTTGCGGGACGCGACCGGTCGCGATACACCCGGGGCCCGGCAGGCAGCTGGAGTTAACGCTAGTGCAGCTCGCGTTCCAAGGTCGTCTTGGCTTCACAAGCTGAAGCTTTATGACTATCTCACGTCTCCCCTGCGGGAGTCTGAGACGTAAAGACTTCTGTCAACTGGCGGAGTGCATCAGCTATAGATAGCGCTACACACTGATGTCTGTCTTTTTTTTTTCCTCCGTGCTAGACTGGTCGGACGGGCGCTGCTGCCGGGCCTTCCGGTCCCCACAGACGGCCTGCCGGCGCTGACAGGCCATCGCGCATAGGCTTGCGTGCCCCCCCCCCCCCTCCCCTCGCCCATCTCGCCCCGAGAGCCCCCCCCCTCCACCCATTTCACCCTGCAGCCCCCCCACCCCCACCCCCCCCCCCCCCCACCCGATCCCGCCCTCTTCCCTCCCTCCCTCTTCCCTCCTCCCAGCGCACGTCCGCCGTTTCTCCTCTGCGCCCCTCCCCGGACACCGCTCGGGCTGCCGGGCTGGCTGAGGCTATGGCTACTGGGACCGGTGCCTTGCGGCCTCGGACATCGCCGTAGCGCGCGCTGTCGCGCCCGTGCAGACTGCTAGTGCCGCGCCGACGACCGCTTGTGGGCCCGGCGAGTGCTGGCTGTGTGTTTGGTGTGCGCGTGGCCTGCGTGGTGCTGCGTGGTGTGTGCGTGTCTGCTTTCGCGCTGGCGATAGTTCGTTCTGGCATTTGCTCGTGCGGCGCATGACCTTGGTGCTTGCGGTGGCCGGTCTGTCTGTTTGCTGTCTGTTTGCTTGTTGCCTGGTCTGTTGCCTCGGCGCTGCTGAGTCCTAGATCTATCACTGTGTAACACACTGATGTCTGTGGACGCATGCGCGTGAGCTGTGGCCGCATGGCAGCTAGCATCATGTCACAGTGTCAAGACAGAAATCAAGCTAGCGCTATCTATAGCAAGTACAGTCACCGTGCCTGTTGAGATTGCAGCACTATACCACTAGACTGGAATCATACAGCACGCCGCGACGTGCTGTATGATTGGAGCCTAGAGGTATAGTACTACAATCTCAACAGTGCCAAGTCCTACGTACCTCGGCCCCGGCCCCGGCCCTTGTGACACGGTGTGTGCCAGTACTCACTAGTGAGTAGCTGCCAGAGGGTGCTGCATGCATCTCCATTTTTAGGACCCATATGCATGGTCACTGTGAAACCATCGAGCTCTCGAGATGCGTCAGACTGCTGTAAGGCAGAGAAGCGTTGAACAAATGTGCTTCCTCCACTTAAGCTTGTTATATGCTGGACGGCCTAGCCTCCGAGTCAGCACACCTGCAGATCGACTCAGGCCTGGGTTGCCTGGGCGCGCGTTGCGCACATTAATGTATAATATTGATTGCAAATGCGCACATTGATCGTAATGTGCAGGCTTTCCTCCTCGAGCTCACCTTTTAGAATAACTCCTGCGCAGCCAGACTTCCTGTGCAGCAACAGAAAGCACTAGACAAGAATGCTGCACGACCGGGGCGCACGCGTGGCGGCCGACTGCATCGGCCCTGAGGAGCCTGAGCTTGATGTGTCGGTGGAGGCCACAACGCTGTCGCATGCGGCGATGGAGCAACAGAGGGTGAAGGCGCGAACGCCTGCGGACAGTGCCAGCTCAGCGAGCTGCTGGTGGCGCCTTTTATGCCGTGCGCGCTTTGCGGCAGGGGCAATGAGCAGCCTGATTGTGTGCTGCACTGCACTGCTGATCATGGCATTCCTGCACCGGGAACAGGCTTCCCTTGGGCGCTCCCTGCAGTGGCATCAACATATTGCGCCTGGTGCGGTACCTCCTGATTCGCTGTTTCTGTATTGCGATGAGGTCAGTGCTGTGTGTGGGTGGTGTCCACGCAGGCGTCGCAGATCAAACTGACGACATGTGGTTCTGGTTCAAGTGCTCGTTGTTTGTTTGCAGTGATCATGCGGCCCGCGCACAATCAGTGCACTACTAGCACTTGCTGTTGTGGTTGCTCTCATTCATAATTTGCCCATCGTGGGCATTATGGCAAGTTCAGACACATTTTTCAGCAGATACGGTTATTGCAGCTGCTATGGCTACGTATCAAATGCGCAATGCAAGCATGGCTTCTACACAGAAAACAAGAGGATTGCAGCACGCTTCCGCAGGGTCTCTGACCTAGGCGCTGCAGACACTCCTCTGCCTATCCTCCTGATCAGCGCTGTTTGTGCAGCGCCGTCCCTGCTTCGGACTCTTGCCGATACAGCTCACCGTAACTGTGCCTTGGTAGCCGCTGTGTTTCTGTCGCCGTGCGGGTGCACGCATGGTATACGACAATCAGTTACCTAGCCGGTAACTAGGAGCAGCCGCTGCTGTGCACTGCCTGAGGACTCGTTCACGCGTGCATGTGTGCAGGCCCTGCACCTGCGCCTGCTCAAGTATCAGTGGAGCTTGAGACTCCCCAGGCAGAGACGCTGGTGCTGTATGTCTTCAGCAACACCGACTCCGAGTACTACGGCAACTTTCTCTTCTTTGTCAAGCATGGCATTCCTGACTGTGAGTCCTGCGAGTACATCATCATATACAACAGAGGACCCTTGGACCCTGTACGCACCTCGCCCTGCATCAGATGCGTGCTGTCCAGCTCATGAGTCATCGGTGCCATGCCCCCGATTATTCTGAAGCTTACGCCTGCACAAACTGTTGGCCATAGCGTTGCACTTGGAGTGTTGGCATGTTACCAGGTCATACATCGTCTGAGGCGCTCTTGTCCACATGCATGCAGCAATGTTGTCCCTTCGGTATGGGCACGTACACGTTTCCGATTTATCCTAGCACCTCACGGCCTGTTCCCAGAAACGTTGCCACCGGCGTGGCAGTTGTCACAAAGCTTGTGTGTTCAGGTGGTGGACATGCCGGAGTTGCCATCCAACGGCCGGTACTTGAATCACACTAACGAGTGCTATGACTGGGGCACCTTTGGGTGGGCGCTTGAGAGCGAGCAGATCAACACCGCTGCATACAAGTATTTCATATTCCTCAACTCCTCCGTGCGCGGACCGTTTTTGCCCCCTTATCTGAAGGTATGCTTTCACCAGATGTTTCCAGAGTCAGAGCAGGAGCCTACTAGTAGTGGCCTGGACCAAGCTTCCCGTGCTAGGCATGCACCCCGAACATGCGACCCCACTGCTGCACTTACCCAGGGCATCTGATCGGTCATGATTATATTCATGCGGCCATGGGGGCCTCCAAAATTGTAATTGCTGCTTGCATCTCAATGTTACACGTGCTTCCGGATTATCAACACTGCACAACATGGTGTATGCATGACCGGCATGCATCTGACCCTGGCTGACGTGCAGGGTAAGGTGCATTTCACAGAACTCATGACCAGCAAGCTGGTGGGAGATGTCAAGCTGGTAGGCCCGACCATCAACTGCGAGGCCACTGCTGAGTTCTCAACGGGCGAGCTGCGTCAGAATCCGCATGTGCAGTCATTCGCCATGGCAACAGATGCCATTGGAATGCAGCTGCTGATTGACAACGGCAAAGTCTTTGAGTGCTACCAGGCCTTCCAAGATACCATATTCTACAGCGAGCTTGGCTCTTCTGCGGTCATTCTGGATGCCAACTATACCCTTGACAGCTTCATGGTGTGCTCCGCGGACTATTCAAACAGGTACCCAGTGTTTTGGCATCTTCGGAGCTACAGAGCTTGCTGTGTCTCATTTGAACATACGGTGTTGGCCGCGATGGTTGTGGTCGAGTGCTTCTTGGCACAGCCTTTATTCCCATCCTGCAGCTAGCTACCTGTGACACAAACACAGTGACTCCCTGTGTACAGTCTGATGTACTCAGAGCAGCGTCTGCACTTTATGCCTGCGGTGCTGTTCACTTTCCGCTGTGTGCTACATGTCTGCGTAGCCCATGAACTTTAGAGCGCTCGCGCTTGCCATACCCCAGCGACAGTGCAGGGCATTCCTGGACACCATCAGGTGCCTTGCATGCCGTGTGTCACGCCTCGCCAGTCTGCTGCAATACCCAGCTTTCAGAGCTGAACAGCGCTTCTCGGGAACGCCGCTCGTGAGCTGTTCAGGTCAGACAAGAGCATCAGTGACGATTGTGTCCTACAGGGTCGCTATCAGGGAGTGGACTGGCGTGATCCGCAGAACTGGGACTGCAACGCTGAAGAGAACCCGTTCAACTATGCACTCGAGGACTCGGTGACTTTGGCACCGATGGAGCTGATGTTTGTCAAGGTGAAGAGCACATGGGCACAGCTGAAGGCACCGTCGGTCCAGGCTGCGCTCGCGTATGACACCTGGCACAACTACACTGCAGAGGTGTGCTCTATATGCTAGCTAGATAGATCTTGTGACAGATTCATGCTTAGCTTCTCCTTGCGTGTGAGCATGTTGAGCTCACACAGATATGATGCCTGTTGCTGTCACAGGTCCATTAATATTGCGGAACTTGACAGGATGGCCCGTGTATGATTGTGGCGCCAACTTTCCGCATTGTGGAAAAGTTGCCTGGATTGACCAAAACTTCCAGGCGGCGATTGTTTTCGGTGCCTGTACCTGTCGCTCGTCCAACGCCTCTCAATCCTATGGTATTTAAATTTGACATTAAAAATTTTAGCCTGGCACTCAATCCAGTGCATATGCTCTCACATTGGCAGTGTGCAAAGAGGGCAACAATGACAAGCGCACGCATGTCACTCATGCACATTCTACTGTAGCAGGCTCGCACTGTGCAGGCGCACGCATGACACGCATGCACGTTTATCATTGAGTGCTTTAAGCCTGCAGGGGAATCCATTTGTGCTGCCAGATCCAGCTGCTGAGGAGCTGTGGGATCTCCGTGCGCCAATGATCTTAAAGAAAGCAGCATATGAGCTCAAATGTTTCGACTGTGCCTACTACAAGAATCACAACACCGATTTGGAGACAGAGGCACCGATGACGTGCTGGGAAGCGTTTGCCCATTACTTGAACTTTGGTCAGTTTGAGATGAGGCCTCACCGGTGTGCATCAACTCATGGTTTCCTTGTTTGCCCTGCAATCGCTACATGCCCTCCTGACAGCTGCAGGATGCGTCTGGATCCGCCACTATCAACAATCAAACATCACACAACATGTGCCAACCCACAGCTGACCCAAACATCCCTGAATTAGCACCAGCCTGACTATTATCGCTGTGTAAACTATTCGAATGCTCAAATCTCTGTGTAACACTATTCGAATGCTCGAGATCTGGCTGCTTTCACTGTATACATTCGCAGACTTGCGAGCCTGCAGCCATTGGGCGATGACTGTATACTGGCAGACTAGTGGGAGCAAATGGTGTCCTGAGACAGTGGCATTTGGTTACTTGCGCGTACACGCTAGCAGTAGCTCAATTGACTCAAAGGAGGGTGCGCAAGAAAATACATGCGCTCCTACACGTGCTGTACTGTGACACCCGGCCAGGGAGCTCAGTGTGTTCCTGCACACACGCAGCGGCTTTTGACGTGTATGGGTTGCGTCTGGGCCATCATCCCTGTAGCTAGTGAGATTTCTCACAAGTGCGGCACGTATGTGCAGGATCACGTGTGGATTGGAAGTTACCAACAGGACTGTCCCATTTGCGCCAGCAAACGATGGCAATGGCTGGCCGCAGCTGATGCAGACCGGGTGTAAACGTGTTGCAGAGGTTCCTCAGGTGGCTGTAGCTGCTACGTAGCCGCCACACAATAGGGCATTGTGCTTTCCCCCCATCTACTCAGGCTGGTGGCCTACATAGCTACTCTGGGCGCACTGGTCTGAGTGCTGTACAAACTGCTTGCCGCAGTGTTGCAGTATCTGTGGTATCTCGCACGTTTTGCTGACATACCTGGGGAGCTTGAACCTGGGGGGACGATTGTTGCAGGCAATGCACTGTGTCTAACGCAGTGATGCCTGAATCGTATGCCTGAGCGTTTTCAACGTATAGCCTGGCTCATGGCATGTGCTCTCAAAACCTGCGCAAGGCTTTTATGAAGATTGATTTCAGCCGTGTCAGATCTAGTGCTAGATCTTACCTTTAGTCTGCATTGCGGTCGAGAGCTCAGACTATGTTTGCCAAACCCCTTCAACAAGAACAGTACTGCAGGAACTGCTTGAGAATACCCAGCTTTCAAGGCCAGCTTTCAAGGCCTAGGGTTGGGCTGGTTTTGTAATTCAAAGCAATCGGAGTGAAAGGAGTCGACTAGTCCTCCGCGCATCCAGCTAGCATGTGCTTGACCGTGTATATGGTGGGCTTGCACATGTTAATGGCTTTCAAGATCTTCTACGATATGGCTACGCCATTCAATGCTCTGGCCAATGACCATTTCTGTCAGGCGTGATGCCCAATTTGGGGGGTTTTTTATGGGGTGGCGGGGGGGTGTGCATGGACTGCGTAGTGTCGCACGTGCTCTCTTTGTGTTACACAGTGATACATCTAGGACTCAGCAGCGCCGAGGCAACAGACCAGGCAACAAGCAAACAGACAGACCGGCCGCCGCAAGCACTAAGGCCACGCGCCGCACGAGCAAATGCCAGAACAAACTAACGCCATCGCAAAAGCAGACACGCACACACCACGCAGTACCACGCAGGCCACGCGCACACCAAACACACAGCCAGCATTCGGCGGGCCCACAAGCGGTCGTGGACGCGACACTAGCAGTCTGCACGGGCGCGACAGCGCGCGCTACGGCCATGTCCGAGGCCGCGAGGCATCGGTCCCAGGAGCCGTAGCCTCCGCCAGCCCGGCAGCCCGCGGGATGTGTGTTACGCGGAGATGAACGCAATAGCCCGGCAGCGAGGGCAACAGAAGGAAAGCAGACGGCCAAAACCCCGCGGGATGTGTGAGTGTCTGCTTTCGAGCCGGCGCTAGTTCGTTCTGGCATTTGCTCGTGCGGAGAGTGGCCTTGGTGCTTGCGGTGGCCGGTCTGTCTGCTTGTTGCCTGGTCTGTTGCCTCGGCGCTCCTGAGTCCTATAGCTAGATCTATCACTGTGTAACACACAGTACTCAAGACAGTTAACTAAACCTGTTTTTCTGTAGGGTCCACAGGGCCACCCACGATGCGTACATGCATGTCGAGAGTGCATGCGCTAACATCAGCAGTAGGACCTACATGTACACGTGGCTCCCAGTGCAGGTGGTGCGGGCATACGAGGCCTCGCGAGGCCTCGCGAGGCTAACAGGCCTAGGCAGAGGAACACGACGCTCGACAGCGTATCCGCATCATCTATCTCGGGCCTGGGGTAGCACATGTGTGCCAGCAGCCCAGCATGCATCCGGCGAAGGTACGCAGTGCTAGTGCTTAAAAGTGTCACTACAGCTGTGCAACCACTCCTTCCTACCGGATCATGACCACTCCTGCAGCTCATCAGGGCGATGCCTGTCGTGTTCGAGCATGGAAAGTACCGGTGAGATGGGAAGTACTGGCAGTGAAACTGGTCTACGCTGCAGCGCGCTGCACACTTGGGTAGTGCTGCTGTGCTGACGCACCTCGACGATCGCCATGTTCAACGTAAGCGTATTCGTACCCAAGTACACGGTCTCGCATCCACATGCAACCACATTCAGCCAGCGTGACGCAGGGCGCCATCATGATCACTTCAAGTTGACATAGGCCACCGCGAGCACCGTGACAGCACCGTCCGCGCGGGATCCCGCGGGTGTGGCGCAAGCCTATTAAATGCAGGCCTGCAGCTGCAGCATGCAGGTCACCGCAGACATGTCTGAACTCGTGCACGATACAACACGCCTTGTGACAGTACCGGTCGAGCACATGTATCACTCTGAGAGAAAGCGGTGAGGCAAGATGGTATCGTTACAGTGATAATCCGCTTGAACATCTGGAAGAACAGAAGAGAATGGCTAGCAGATGAGCGTCCAGCTGGCCAGACGAGCTCGCGAGGCCTCTTTGACATCATGCTGTCAAAGAGCTGCTCGACATCATGATGTAAAGCAGCTCCAGTCGCATGCATAGCCCATGATAACACGTGACAGGTAAAGCGCACACGCCGTACGGTGCGCTGTTCTCGCATTGTAGTACAACCTGCAGATCGGTTGCTTGCTTGTTGGCCTCGCTGCGCATGCTGGGCTCCTGCGTGACTCTCCGTGTACAACCCGGACCACTTGCGCTGTGCCGAGTGCTCCGGTCCGCGACCTTCACTTCCTTGGCAATCATTCACAGCATTGCCTATTGCTACGGCCACGTCCAGCGCCATAGCAGTGCAGCAGTGCATACTGCGTACATGTGCAACGGGCAGCGTATCATCACCTGGTTCAGGCCTACGTAGCTACGTTGCAGGCGTATACCCCGCTTGCCATCACAGCCGTGCACCTATAGAGAGCCTACCTTGCCACTAGGGTTGGTCTTGTCACAACATCTGCTCCATACATGAGAGTTCAGTTCTGCGCTAGAATCCGCCCTTGACCTGCCGCAGAGCTCGAGCACTGGGAGTGCGCCTCGCGCCTAGCGAAGCGGCACTTGCAATTGCTGCGTGAGTCCAAGCAGACCTACTCCGGATCCACATTCAAACTTCATGTCATACCACAAACTATAGCAGGTGAGGCAAGCAATCGCGCTTTTGGCATCAGGCGGAGCAAGCGGGCCCCGGGGCGGAGCTCAGTCCATCCACACAGGAACGGCGACGTCGCAGTGCACAGCTGCAGGCGCCATGGGCAAGCAGCGGCACTCTCCAGGCTCCTCCGCTTGGTGGTGCGGGGTCTCAACGAAAACATGGTGCATCCTTCCATGGGTTCTAGTGCTCGTGAGCGCGGGCATGCTGCTTGCAAACTTCAGGCCGCGGGCTGCCTGCGTTGCACACACGCCCCAGCCTTACCGAGCTGCAACTCCAGCGCGCGAGAAGATCTTTGTCTCTTATTCCTACTTTGAGAAAGATGAGATTCAGGTATGCCCACATAGTGCCCACATATCTGTGATTTTCCATTCCGACGGACTGGGACTGCGGCACACTTTTGCGTCGCCAGCGCCTGGGGCCTGGCCCATTCAGGAATACAGCTGTAGGAACATCCCGCAGTGCCTTTGTTAGGTGGTCTGAATGTGTAAAGTTCGTCGTCCAGTGAGCCCTGAGGACGTAGCAACTGTTGCAATACTGATGTGAACTGTGTGATAACCAAGCCAGGCCGGGGCCTTGAACGCCAAGGCTGTGAAGAAACAAATGCGTGTGCAGAAGAAGAACTTTGATTTTTTTATCCTGCGTGCAATGGGCGTTGGTTCCGTCTTCGGGCGCGACAAGCTGGCAGATTATTTTGTCGTTGTACAAGGCGACCTTTGCACACCTTGCCAAGCGTTCGACAACATTCTCGAGTGCGACCCTCCCCGCTCCACGTGCACACCACGATTGATGCCTCCTAGGGTCTCAGACACCTTGCAGTCTCCTGATCCGTTACAGCGACCTGCAGGCCGGAAATCACATCACCAGTGGATGGCATCGCATGGGCACGCCATGGGTCAGGCGTCACCTTGCTGAAGAGGATAGCGAACGAAGGAATGGATTTCGCTGCACACAATACCACCATGACGTACGCACAGGACGTCATGAAGTTGTTTCACAACAAGTACAGATACTTCATGTTTGTCAATTCATCTGTGAAAGGCCCCTTCACACCCAAGTACTACCCATTTCACTGGTCTGAGCCGTTCCTTTCCAGGATCAACCGCAAAGTGAAGGCAGTGTCGTCCTCTATAGTGTGTCTCCCAATAATTGACTCAGGTGAGTTCTCATTGACAGAGCAGTACATGCCTGATCACAACATGCTAGTTGTAGAACTGTGCATGCCAATGCACGAACAATCCATGCCAAGATTTTCGGTTCTTCCTGTTCTCTTTGTCCCGATCCGTTACTATTGAGGCAAGCTGCATCACATGATCATGCCACTCACAAGCACTTTGCTTGCTTGCTTGTGTGAATGTAAATATGAGTTGCCAGAGCCCCGCTCGCTGGTGGGCTCCTGCGTCAATCTCGCTGTAACACACTCACAGCTGTGGTAATGCAAGTCAGCCCAGCCCATGGGCATGCTATAACATCATGTGCACCCTCGCGTGAGCATCTACCCAGCAACTAGTTTGGTCTCTCAAGTCAACCGGCCTGCCTGCTGCATAACTGCTTATGGCATGTTAGACAGCAGTCCTTGGCACACCTGTTTGGTAGCTTTCTTGCAACATCTTGCAACTTGCCGTGATTGCGATCCAAGATGAGGCTTCAGGCCTTTCCAGCCAGAAGGTATGAGAGATTGTTGGCCATCGCTGCGCAGGTGGGCCCGGCCCCAAGCTGGAGTCGTGGGCGTTTGCGACAGACTCTGTCGGCCTCAAGGTATTGACTGCGGCCGGGGTGTTCGTCCTCAACACGTGCAAGATCTGCGTCGACGGCCTGATTGTCACCGGGGAGTATGGAATGGCGCCTGCGCTCTTTGATGAAGGCTTCTCAATCGACACGCTAATGGCCATGTATGGGGAGGTTGACTGGCATAATCGGTCCAATTGGAACTGCAACGATCAGGTGTGAAACGAAAATTGTCTAACGTAGCTTCATTCATATGCTCATGACGCGCAGCATGTTATCGTGCGCGTTTGGCTATGATGTGGCCACCACCGGCTGCACGAGTCATGCCGCACACCACCGGTAGATGGCATTGTCGTCAGCTGGTCTGTAGCCGTTGTCAGCTGAAAGCAGTCAAGTACTTGCTGCTGTTGCTTACGTACTACAGACGTAGCAGACTACTAGTGCACACACCTGCAACTTGGCGCTCTGTGGCGGTGGTTCCGGCACCAGGCTGTCAGGGGCTAGGGGGCATAGCTGTCGCGCGTGCCGGTGTCCTTTTGTGGTTCGATCCCGTGACTGTGGCAGAATGTGCACTGTGAGTCTACGATGTTCGCCCGCAGCAACATGCAACGTCACAGCCTGCCATTCAGCCAGTCAAACACAACTGTTACAGCTTCACATATTGTACACTACTTAAGCTGTATGGATCTCACCTGTGGCAGAATGTGCACTGTGAGTCTACGATGTTCGCCCGCAGCAACATGCAACGTCACAGCCTGCACTTCGCACACAGCACAATCAATGTCCTAGGTATCAATGCCAACTCACAGCAGTATGCAAACAAAGTCCAAGAGACACGTACCTGCCATTCAGCCAGTCAAACACAACGACTGGTGAACTGGCAGTCAGTCCTATATGTGACAGCGAACTTGCTGATCACCATGCAAATCTATGCATCAACATCCTACTCCCGCAGTCTCATGCATGCATTGCTGCACTGCACCTGCGGCCACACCAACGACTAGCTTGCACTCAGTTGCCTAAAGCCTAGATCTGCCACACACCCCCTCAAGCACTGTCGCTTGGTGGTGGCTTCAAATATCCAGCAATTGCATTGGTCAGCATAGGCCCGGACAATGCCTTTGTCAGCATGTCAGCCTTCTGCTCCTCAGTAGACACAAATTCCACCGACACCTCACCACGCAAGTACCTGTTCCTAATGAAATGGTACTGCACATCAATGTGCTTGGACCTGCCAGCTACTCCAGCAGTCCTCTGCTTCATCAGCTGAAGCGCACTCTGGTTGTCACAGTACAATGGCATGCACTGAACCTTACCGTAGACATCACTCAGCAGCTTCCTCACCCACAGTGCTTCCTTCACAGCCATTGCTGCTGAGATGTACTCCGCTTCACTCGTAGACGTCGCCACCACCGTCTGCAGCTTGGATGCCCACAGAATCGGCCCTCCGTTCATCGTCATCAGCATCCCTGAAGTGCTCTTCCGACCATCAAGCTCTCCTGCCAGGTCTGCATCTGAGTAGAGCCGCATCACCGCCTCTCGTGGCATGCCCAGCTCCTTGAAGTCCGCCTCAGTGTATGCCCGCACCCCCTGCTCTCCATGTGGAGGACTGTACTGGTACATCAGCCCCCAGTCCCAGGTCCCTCGCACGTATCTAAGCACACGTTTCATTGCCGCGAAATGCACATCTGTGGGGCTCGACATGAATCGACTCAGCACCCCCACAGGATATGCGAGATCTGGCCGTGTGTGAGTGGAGAGGTACAGCAGTGCACCCACCGATTCTGAGTAGCCCGCCTTCCGCTGGTCATCATCCTTCAGTGGCGAGCCAGACGTCTTCTGCAGTTTGTGTCTTTCCTCCATCGGCGTCGCCTTGGGCTTGCAGTCCCACATGCCTGCCTTCTCCAGCATGCGCTTGGCGTACTGCCCCTGACTCAGCATCACCCCCTGGCCCTTCACTTCTGCCACCTCCTGCCCCAGAAAGTAGCTCAGCTCGCCCAGGTCTTTCACTTCAAAGTGCTTGCTGAGGTCCGCAACTGCCTTGTCATCGTCCCCCTCAGCTGCCAGGATGGCAGCATCGTCGACATGGACCAGGAAATACACCCTGTCGCGTCCAGTCCCTCGAATGAACAAGCACGGATCATGCTCTGACTCCGTGTACTTGTCGCTGATCATCGCCTTTGTCAGCTCTTCATTCCAGGCTCGCGGTGCCTGCTTCAGCCCATACAGAGCTTTCCGCAGCCTCCACACCTTGTTGCCTTGCCGCAGCTCGGGCGGCGGGCGCACGTACACCACCTCCTTCAGGTCCGCATGCAGAAACGCTGTCTTCACGTCCACCTGCCGCAGCTTCAGCTTGGGATCTGCCGCTTTCAGAGCCAGCATCAGCCTGAAGGTTGCGCTCTGGGCCGTAGGCGCGAACAGATCGCCGTACTCCCCTTCCTGCTGAAGGTTGCCCATTGCGACGAGCCGGTACTTGTGCCTCACAAGGTTGCCTTTCTCATCAAACTTCAGATCGCACACCCCCTTCGACGGGAGCGCCTTCTGACCGGGCGGCAGATCACATTCCTCGATCACGCCCTTGCCCCTGAGTGAGCCATACTCTTCATCTTTGGCACTCACCCAGACCTCCCTGTCTGGTCGCTTCATCGCCTCCTGATACGACTTCGGTGCGACCAGCAGGTCTTCATCACTTGCAGTCCGCACCCCCTCAGCCACAAACAGCTGAGCCTGGTACGGCAGATTCGGCGGATTTCTGGCACGCGCCGGGTAGCGCCTCTGGCCACCTGCCCCAGCGGCCCCTCCGCCTCCATCATCATGCATGGGCTCATCCTGCCCATCGTCACCGGAACCATCATCAGGGTTCCCCTCAGCATCAGCACCGGTCCCCGGGTCCTCACCCTGGCCGTCCCATGCTGCATCTGAATCATCGTCACTCAGTGACCACTCATCACTGTCCTCCAGAGTCACGTGGTCTGCGTCCTCATCACCTGCTTCGTCATCAAACAGGATGAGTTCATCGTACTCTGTCTCCGGCAGCGCCTCTTCTGGCTCTCTGGGCTGCTGCAGCTTCTCGTCCTCACGGAACGAGACATCCGCACTGTCCGACAGCTTCCACACACCCTTCGCTTTGTGCATCACTGTCCAGGCCTTCATGTGTCTGGGGTAGCCGACGAAGATCACGTCTCTGCTGACATCGTCCAGCTTGCTGCGCAGCTCTGACGGAATGTGCTCCGTCGCCTTGCTCCCGAACACCCTCAGGTGTGACACATCTGGCACCTTCTCCCAGAACAGCTCATACGGAGTCTTGTTCTGGCCTTCTGTCGGCACCAGGTTGCGAGTATATGCTGCCGTGTCCATTGCTTGTGGCCAAAGCCGCTTCGGCAGACCCGCATCCTTCAGCATCGCACGCGTCCTCTCAGACAGCGTTCGGTTGATCCGCTCTGCTCTGCCGTTCTGCTGCGGTCTTCTTGCCACACTGTGCTGCATGATGATGCCCCGCTTGCTGCACCACCACTTCAGCTCGCCCTTGAACTCAGTGCCGTTGTCCGAGCGAATATTTTTCACCCACATTACAGGCTTCTGCGGTGTCTGCAGCTGCCTCTCCCACTCTTTCAGGCGCGTCACCAATGCTTCTGCGACCTGATCCTTTGTGCGCACACAGATGACTTCAGCATAGCGGCTGTAGTCGTCCAGCAGCGTCACCGCATATCTCTCTCCTTTCAGCCCCGGCACCCGGATCTCCATCATATCCGTGTGCACAAGCTGTAGCGGCGCCTCTGCCTCTGAGTCTGAGCGGGGGTAGTGTGCCCGCGGCTGCTTCGCCAGAGGACAAATCTCACATGCCTTGGCATCATCGGCTGGCCACTTCACCTCGCCCATGCCGGTCACCACCTTCTCGGCGCGTCGCAGATTCTGCATGCCCACATGGCTGTAGCGTCTGTGCCACAGCTCCGCCTGCTTGGCCACGTACGCGTGGGCTGGATGACGATTGGCTGACGTTTCTGGTACCATGTGACAGTTCATATAGTACAGCCCGTCCCGCAGTGTTCCCGTCAGCACCACATCTTCATCGGAATCACGAACTGTCAGCTGACCTCGTCTGCCTTCCCATGAACCGTTGACGGAGTTCACGTAGCCACCTGACAGCAGATTCATGTCCATGCTCGGCACGCATAGCACATGCTTCAGCGTCACAGTTGACCCATTTTCCATCTCCAGCAACGCCTTGCCCGCGCATGCCACCACGTGCTCTTCCTTCCCGGCTAGAGTCACAATGTCAACCGGCGTGTCCTCCTTGTCGTGGACCAAGCTCAGGTCACTCACAAAGTTGTGAGTCGCGCCTGTGTCGAACACTAGCATGTCCGGCCTATCTGCACGGACCGTTACAGTCGCCGCTGCGACTCTTGCATCTGCCCTGACCGACAGTGCTTTTCCGGGCTGAGAACTCTCCTTACCACCTGCCCCTTCACGCTGCTGATCCCGGAACCACTTCATTTCCCGACCCGCAGACATGTCATCTTTCCTCTTTCTGCATGCTCGCCATCTGTGGCCATCCTTACCACAGTAGTGGCATGGCCCCTGCGTCGGAGCCCGCGCCGCGGCCGCATGCCCTGTTAACTTTCGCTCTGGCAGAAATGTTACGAGATCCTTGAAGGTATCGCAGATGACCTCCAATGACGCTCCACGCCGCACATCCGCGCCCAGTTGTGGCCCAACCACACTTCCCAATGTCGGTCTTATGCCCTTGACAAACTGACTGACAAGAAGAGTTTCCTGACCCTGCATGCCCGCGTCCTCGAAGTCCTCGCGGAGCATCAAGACCTCATCAATGTACTTTTGGACACTCTTATCTCCTTGTCGCAGGTCGTTTGCTTTCTGCAACAGGGCGTGTCTGCGCATGTATTGGTTCCCTTCATGCTCATGATGCAGCGCCTGCCACGCCGCCATCGTTGTTTGCGCGCCCTGAACCGTTCTCAACAACGCTTCTTTCAGACCGAACTTAATGACCGCCCTAGCCTTCCTGTCCTCGGCTACCTCGGCGTCATCATCCTCAGCTGGCTCCTCGGTCAGCCATCTTTCCCACCCCTTCATGGTGAGGGCTGCCTCCATGTGGGCGAACCACTGACGGAAGTTACCGTCCCGCCCCAACTGCTGGATCCGACCCACGCCACTGCCAAATCCGACATCCCCCATATTGCCACCCAGTTACGGCCTGGCCACGCAAACAGTTACGTATTGCGTCGGGATTTGTTGCCCAGTTACGGCACAACTACGGAATTTGTCTGCAGCGGGTTCACACTCTCGTGACGGGCCCCATAACCTGTGGCAGAATGTGCACTGTGAGTCTATGATGTTCGCCCGCAGCAACATGCAACGTCACAGCCTGCCATTCAGCCAGTCAAACACAACTGTTACAGCTTCACATATTGTACACTACTTAAGCTGTATGGATCTCACCTGTGGCAGAATGTGCACTGTGAGTCTACGATGTTCGCCCGCAGCAACATGCAACGTCACAGCCTGCACTTCGCACACAGCACAATCAATGTCCTAGGTATCAATGCCAACTCACAGCAGTATGCAAACAAAGTCCAAGAGACACGTACCTGCCATTCAGCCAGTCAAACACAACGACTGGTGAACTGGCAGTCAGTCCTATATGTGACAGCGAACTTGCTGATCACCATGCAAATCTATGCATCAACATCCTACTCCCGCAGTCTCATGCATGCATTGCTGCACTGCACCTGCGGCCACACCAACGACTAGCTTGCACTCAGTTGCCTAAAGCCTAGATCTGCCACAGTGACCGTCCTGGCTGCTGCGGCCGGCTTCGCGCCCGCTAGGCGCCCCTGTACCCAATGCCTGGTGCCTGTGCATGGCCTGTACATAGACTGCACTATGATGCGCTGTGTTGGTTTGCTCTGTGTTTGCGCTGCTGTTTGTGTTCCTTGTCAGTGCGGTTCGAGCTGCTGCGTAGGGTGACTGTGCAGCTTGTGATTGTTTGTTTGGTTCCGTGCGTTCTTCCCTCGGCGCTGCTTGGGCCGGGCCCTCGGCGCTGCTAGGGGCAAATCTATCACCGTGTAACACATACCTATAGTTAAGCATTAAGCACTTAGCCGCATGTGTGGAGGTGTACATGTCTGCGTGCATGCTGCGAGGGCAGTTCGATTGGATGTCACAGAAGGGGGGTGGGCACTCAGCCCTCTGGCACTCCCACCATTCACGTGGACATCTGGGACCAATTTGAATTGCATTGGGACACCCATGTTGTATATATACATGCTCTGGAGCTGTCTGAAGGGGTTTGGGAAAATCAAGTCGGATTTCCCAATGTTGGGACGAGTAGAGAATGTTGGGACGAGTAGAGAGTAGAGACGCAAAACGTGTCCAATTTCCCAATGTTCGTCAAAGTCTCCTTTTTTGAATCCCAATCCACTGTGAGTGGTCCCAAAGCACACACAGTACCTCAAAATCACTATAATTGGACCTCACTATAATCACTATAATTGGACCACAGGTGTGCAGAGGAGGGCATGCATCGACTGCACCTTGGACTGGTCAAAACTATCATGCTGGAGGTCTTTCGGTGGCATCTGAAAGTCTCATAGGCCAATTGGGACGGCATAGGGAACGCCTAGATAGGACTGGGATGATTCTGGGGTACATTGGGAAAATAGGGTACATTTTCCCAAACATCAGAGCTGATTCGGCCTGAAAGTGTCAGATTTCCCAATATTGCAATTTGAGGCCACAGGCAGCTCCAGAGCATGTATGTATGCCCTATGGATGTCCAATTGTTGTTCAAATAAGTCCCAGGTGTCCGCGCAAATGGTGGGAGTGCCAGAGGGCTCAGTGCCCACCCCCCTGTCACAGAATTTCAGCCACAGCATGTGCATGGCCGTCAATTTGCTGCAAGTGCAGCTCCATAACCATTGCAGCTTCATACCACTGGTGCAAACTCTGACACATAGGTAGGTTTCTCCTCTGCGCCCCTCCCCGGACACCGCTCGGGCTGCCGGACTGGCGGAGGCTACGGCTCCTGGGACCAGTGCCTCGCGGCCTCGGACATGGCCGTAGCGCGCGCTGTCGCGCTCGTGCAGACTGCTAGTGTCGCGTCGACGACCGCTTGTGGGCCCGGCGAGTGCTGGCTGTGTGTTTGGTGTGCGCGTGGCCTGCGTGGTACTGCGTGGTGTGTGCGTGTCTGCTTTCGCGATGGCGTTTGTTTGTTCTGGCATTTGCTCGTGCGGCGCGTGGCCTTAGTGCTTGCGGCGGCCGGTCTGTCTGTTTGCTTGTTGCCTGGTCTGTTGCCTCGGCGCTGCTGAGTCCTAGATCTATCACTGTGTAACACGTAGGTAGGCAGGAGTGTGTCATCGCGTCAAGTTCAAGTTGTGGCTGTAGGTGCACCCATCGAGGCACGGCACATACGATGGCATCAGCATGAATCCCTTCGAGACGGTCTTTCTCAAGGCATCCTGGCACGTAGGGGAGCCATTTGCAGACAAGTACGCTGCATGGTCAACCCGCATCCACAAGGGCCAGAGCACCACTATTGGCGCGTTGGACGAACAAATGTACCGCTACGCGATTGAGTGCGCCCCCTACTGGCATGACCCTTGAACATGACACGTGCAGCACTAGCTCAGCCTGAAATAACAGAGTACGACAGTGATTCTGTGCATATTTATGTCGGCTAGTACGTTGTTATTTGCATGGCTGTACGGAACCGGGCACTGAAGCGATTGACGTGCAACAGCTTGCTTCTGCTGACCAACACTGCAACAGGCTTTCTGACCCGTACCCGTATGCATGGGGTTTCCGGCAATCACAACCTACACGTGGGCAGTACGGTTGGTGTGCGTGGCTTTGATGTGGTGGAGGAGTGCGCTGGTGTGCGCGTCTGTGGATGTGCGGGTGTGTTACACAGTGATAGATCTAGGACTCAGCAGCGCCGAGGCAACAGACCAGGCATGTGCGGGTGTGCATTTGTGTTGGTTGTGTCGGTTCGTTGTGGCTTTGCGCCTGTGTGTGTTGCTACTTTATGCTGCCTGCTTGCGAGGTCTAGGTCGTGTACTTGCCTCCTGTTGCCCTCGCTGCCGGGCTCTTGTGTTGATCTCCGTCTGAACATGGGCAGGAATCACGTGACTCGCCTGTGCACAAGAAGAACAACCAGAAGCGCAAGCACACAGCACACCTACCCAGCGCAACATATATATATATATATATATATATATATATGATGTAACAGTATATATATATATACTCGCTGGATTGAGAACTCCTTGCGGGAGTTCAGTGCGGCGACAGTGAAAGGAAACGGGTTTGTGATCAGAAAGACCATGTCCAGGGTAGCACGGCTCACGGGTGCGCAGTTTGTGCCAGGTGATCGCCTGGCCGGCTTGCATCTGCTGGGTAGCATGTGAGTCTAGAATCTAGTTGTACGTTCGCTTGGTGCACTGGATCGGAGCCCCTCGATGTAACTATATATATATATATATATATATATATATATATATATATATATATATATATATATATATATATAGCGCAGTGTATGTACAAGCTATGCCTAGGCAACAGGTGCTGGAGACTGCGGCGCTGTGCCAGCACAAAGTCGGCGCAGAGCGCGTGTGTATGTGTGTGTTGCACAGTGATAGATGTGTGTGGCCAAGATCGTGCAGACCTTGATCACATGCATGTCAGGTTTTGCATCTGTGCAGGCCAGAGGCACAAGATCAACATCCTCTCATCTACAATGCATACCAAGTTGGACCTCGCTTTAAAGATGAATGCCTCAGGGCATGTACGGTGGCGAAGAATTCATCAGCTTGACCAACAAGGGTCACAGGCCGCGAGTGCATTGAAGCCGCTTCACCGAGTTTTGGAATTCCTGCCATTATACGTTTACACTGTTTGATCTTGCGTCATTTACCCCAGTACATGCATGCTCACGTGCTGCATGGTATAATTACGGCCGGGGCTGATGATGCTCAGCTTGGATTTTTCGGTGTTACATGTAGCATGTAGCAGTCAGGTGACATTTGCAACTTATGTACAGGTTGTCTCTCGTGATGCAGGAAATGAAGCAGATGTCAGCAGTGCTGTGAGGGATGATATGTAGTTACCGCGGCATAAGCCGTATACCTGTATGATTCACTGCCTCGAGGATCCTTGTTCCTGATTCAGATATGCCAGTCAGTCCTGTCCAATTGCTGATGGTATGTTGCCATTGCACAAGATCACGAAAGCAGTTTCCTCCGGCATTTACCGCCTGGTGCCGCATTTGCAGCGGACAATGAACCACAAAGCCCAAATCCTCAGCAGGGCTGTAAATTCAGGGCGGTTCGATGCACCAAGCTTTCGTCTTGCGAATGGGTTGGCCTGCTTGTCAGATTTACTCCTGTATTGTCAACCATGCATATGCACCATTTGATGCTTAAAGAACAACGCCGACTTGAGGAATACGCGGCACGCATATCACGTATGTTGGTACGTACACATATATACATGTTGTCCAGGGTAGCACGGCTCACGGGTGCGCAGTTCGTGCCAGGTGATCGCCTGGCCGCTCGCATCTGCTGGGTAGCATGTGAGTCTAGACTCTAGTTGTACGTTCGCTTGGTACACTGGATCGGAGCCCCTCGATGTAACAGTACATGTTGAAGGGATCATGGCCTACAGCATCCTCAGGAGGCTCACAACATCCATATTTGCACAGGTGTACAGACTCTGTTGGTGTCCGTATACGCTGGTATGCATCACCACCACCTTTGCACAAGGGGCCTGCGGCACCACCAATATAGCCTGACTCCACCTCTAGATCTGATTACAAGGAAATACTCACATGAACTGGCCGCCGGCGCGATCGATTCGGCGACACAGGTTCAGGCGTGCTGCCGACTGCACAGCACGTAGCGATGGCGTTTGTTTGTTCTGGCATTTGCTCGTGCGGCGCGTGGCCTTAGTGCTTGCGGTGACCGGTCTGTCTGTCTGCTTGTTGCCTGGTCTGTTGCCTCGGCGCTGCTGAGTCCTAGATCTATCACCGTGTAACACAGCACGTAGCACGCTTCCCACCCGCAATAAGCAACTTCGCTGTGGACGACAAGTTCTATGCATCTGCCAGAGTGTACCTAGGTGTACCGGTACGTACAAAGCTGTTAGCACTCCCAAGTGCCACTCCCATGCACGCACTAGCAGCAAGTGCCGCCTATGCTGCCTATGCACACAGGCAGCATGCATAGCACACAGTGGCTGTGTTCGACGAATACGCGTATTCCCGAAGAAACCGTATGAAATGAGCGTATTTTAAGAAATCGTATTGAATACGTAAACACGATTGACCTGTCAAAACTGTTATTCGAAGCTGCTGTTGGTTCCAACGGGGCTATGCAGCGGCGCTGGCAGCCCTGTTGCGGCCATGTTTTGACAGCGGCGATGCCTGGTGCCGGCAATGCATCCACTCGTAAAGCCGACAGCAAGCAAACTGATACACAGTAACACATCAACACAGTACATTCAACCGATGATGCTTGCCCCGTCAGTGCTCCCTGCGGCCCCACCCGTCACGGTAACGGGCGTAATGATGGGCGAAAGGAGCTCTCCCGCCGCCGTTGACCTCCGGCCGTCGACCTCCGGTGACTTTAGATTGCACAACATGCAGTCCGACCATTCTCCTCACCACGGCCCATACGTGCAGCAGCAGGCCAGCACCTCGTCAGCCGCACAGAATGATGAGAGGTGCCCGCCTGTCGCCACAGTGGCGCTCGGCCGCCCACTGCTGGACACTGGCGTTCATGTATGCCGCCCCACAGTGAGTTCCTCGCCTGCAACTCGGCATGCGCTCCAGCTGCTTGCATGAGCCACTGCATAAAAAGGGGGGTTATGGTCAGCAATCAGTGCGCTTTGGGACAGGCCGCAAACCAGTGGCACACGATGGCATGCACAGCACACTAGAACCGGTGCATCCATCGCGGACAACGCACATCCAATGTGAGCGCAAATAAAGCGCACGGCAGGCCCGGCCATAACCCTCCTTTGTTGTGGTGTCCGCATGCGCCGCCCAGCATGGCCTCATTGTCTGTGCTTCAATCTCATGCACGACGGCCTTTGCAGTCTATTTTGCACATGCTCTGTTTCCCGGTTTTGCGGTTTTGCACACAGCCGGCGTGCCCCATGCTAGCTTGCGTGCATGCCACACGCCTGCGTTTGTCTGTGCCATGCATATGCGTGCACATGCGCTCACGATCTGTGAAGTAAGAAACGGGACTGTGCTGTGGATAGCATGTACCTGTAGATAGCATGCTACCTTGACGCGCACAGCCTCCCAGACCCGGATCTGCCAACATGTGATCGTCTGCGCCTGTGGCGATACCTACTGTGTGGCTGCCCTGCCGGGCCCACCTGTGTGCGTGGTCATCTTGCGTGTGTGCGTTGCTCGAGCATGCGCATGCTCCCTCTGCCCCCGTATCTGGTGGGGTTGCGAGTGTTAACCGTTCTTCCGTCCATGGTCACAGGTGTGCACAGTGTGGCCGATGCCAGTTTGGATTACTAAAAGGCGTGATGCCCAATTGAAGGTTGGGGTGGGGGGGGGCGGGGTGGGGGCGGGTGGGGGGGGGAGGGGGGGCTCTCACCAATGATATATAGCATGCCCTACACTGATGCCGGCCTGCCGGGTTTGGACCCGGGCCGCTGGACTTGGGGCAAACACTCCAGTGGCAGGAATTTTGCTTGCTGATGGGCCGAGGTCGCTGCGAGGACCAGATTGCATGCATGCATGCTCGCGTGCTGCGTTCCTCCCGCAGGCCGGCTGTTCATCAACACTTGAGCACCACAGCCCTCACTGTCACGGCTGACATGCGGATGTACATGTGCGGCGCGATACTGTGAAACGTCCTTGATGCATGTGAAATTGTCCATCCGCACTTCCACTACGGCGGGGGTGTGATGATTCTGGTAGATAGTCACTCCACCACAAATCCCATGTACATCGCGATGTACATGGGATTCATGGTAGAGTGACTATCTACCAGAATCATCATAAAAGCTAGGCCCTCACGAGGTCGTCAGTTCAAGCCCCTGGTCATGTACATTGATTGCAGGTGCAGTGCAGCAATGTATGCATGAGACTGCAGGAGAAGGACGTTGATGCATAGACTTGGCTAATGATCAGCAAGTGCGCTGTCACATATAGAGCTGGCTGCCAGATCACCAGTCGTTGTGTTTGACTGGCTGAATGGCAGGTATGTGACGTTGCATGTTGCTGCTGTGGGGGAACAGTGTAGACTCACAGTGCACATTCTGCCACAGGTGAGATCCATACAGCTTGAAGTAGTGTACAGTACGTGAAGCTGTAACAGTTGTGTTTGACTGGCTGAATGGCAGGCTGTGACGTTGCATGTTGCTGCGGGCGAACATCGTAGACTCACAGTGCACATTCGGCCACAGGGGGAAATCGTGCGGAACATCAGGGAGCCTGCACTGAGGGTCCGCCTGACTGCACATTGGCAGAGTCCGCCACCCGCATCCGTGCGCCACCACCGCCGCACCCATCTCATGACTAGTACTCGCATCTCATGACCAGTACTCGCAGGCCGCAGCACTGGAGCTGTTGCAGCAGCGCGTCATGACGTGTCTGCGCCACTGCCCTGGTCACCTTTCTGCTCATACTGGGAAGTTCATTGGCGACGATGGTGTCGTCGAGGTCTTCTGGCCCCAGTCTGCCGCCAGCGGTATCGCAGCACGCAGTGTTGCCCACTTGTCACGATTGGTCTGAGAGCGTCGCCGGCAGCGAACGGGTGAAGTACCAGTCGAGGAGGCTATCGCGCATGGCGGTGTCCGCAAATACAGATGTATACCCCTGCAAGCAGGCCTACGCAGCAACAAGCAGCAACACTCACAGGCGAAAAGCTACACCAAAAAGACACAACCGCACACCCGCACACCCACCCCACTGGCACACACCCAAACACCAGCGCACTCCACCCCCGCACCGGTCCAGTGGTGGGAGCGACTGGAAAAGCTGACCCCTGTCGCGCCGCGGTGCTCGTACCGCGACGCGGGATGTCGCTGTTTGGATCGTGCGTGCGCACCTGGCGGCCGAACACTTGCGCATGTGACCAACTGGCACAGCACAAGAATATGCCCTGTGTCATGAGCCATACTGTGCGCTCAAGAGTCTAGTGACACATATATACAACGTCCTGCAGTCCAGAAATAATACAACCCCTTGGGTTGGGCGCTTTTCTGGTTCTTGACACCCTGTGACTTGCATGCGCGCGTCTCCGAAGGGTTTCCGGATGGTTTACCCCTTCGGCTCCTGGGTCCCTGTTCGCCTGAGATGGCAATGGCCTAATTGGCTACGGCAAGGAGTTCAGTTTTTATCCACATTTACATTTACTGACCACGCCAAAGCCACGCACTCCGACCGTCTGGGTTACCGGCTAGTGCTGCCAGCAGCTGCAGTCCCGGCCACCTCCACTCTCTCACCGGCACCGGCACCAGCACAAGCACCCGCACCACTGCACCCAGCCCCACCCAAGAACGCCCATGCCCACGCCCCCGACATACATCCCCCCATGCGAGCCCGGGGCCGCAAGCCCCCCCCCCCCCCACCCAGCACGGGGCAGAAGGGGGCAGACCAGCCTTCTGCTTTGACTGGGCGGATGTGGAGGCTGAGGATGTCAATCTTGTGGCCACTGTGGGCATTGTACTGCGTCGATTGCTGTCAGTTGGCCAGGCTGCCATTGCAGTGGTTTTGATCGATCCGCTACCGGGACAACAGCGCAACGCGTTGCATGTGCACCGCGCGTCACCACGTACGCCACAACCACGCCACCATGTAAACACACCAATCATTTATCCATGCCGATGCAAATCGCGTCGAAAGGCAATTCCGCGTCGGTAGATGGTACTAAAATGTGATTTTGAAAACACAGCAGCTTTCCGCGACAAGAATGGTGAAGCAGGCGCGTGTTGAGGCATCGAGCACAGCTCAAAATTACATTGGAAAGGCTGATGAGGCGGCGTTAATGGCTCTGCAGCTGGCTCTGCAGCCTAGGCTCTGCACCCTAAGCCATGATAGATGCAGAATGGGTCATGTATAGTGCTGGGCTGGTGCAGTTGGGCAAGAGGAGCACATTGGTATTTGGGCCTGGGGACACGTCCCGCAGGGTGCAGACAATGAGCTGAGGCAGTCTGGGACCAGGCCTGCCGTGTTTTGACACTCACCTTATCATACGTGCTGAAATGTGGCAAATGGAGGGCCAGGGAACCACGAAACTCTCCAGATTGCCATTGACTTGCCAATTGGCACCACACACTTGCACATGTAAATGCTCAAGACCGTTTTTGCAGGGACTTGTGGGGGCTGGCAGAGCCGGCAGCTCACCATGACACATGATGTGCTCTGTGCAAACAGGCTGATCTTGTCCCGCACCGATTGGGCATTTGGGTGAAGTTTGGTTGAATATATGTAAGCATTCCATTGGGAACTGCCGTGCACACGCCTTGAACGTGGTCGAAACTCATGCATATCATATCATCATGAACAATGCGCACAAGTATTCAGGTTCGCCTTCGATCGCTGCACATGTGCAGCTATGTCGGGCCCTGCCGTGATCTACCGCCGAAAGGCATGCCGTCGTCATGACGCGTCAACGCGCTGCAGCGGTGAGCTGTGTCAGACAACTGCAAGATTGGAAACCATCCCAATTGTCTGCCAGGCTTGCATTTGCAACTGGCGGTTGCGTGAGCTACAGTTAGGTGTGAGCCAAAGAGTAGTCCCAAAGGGTAGTCTACGCTGCCGTCTCTGCTCTTGGTGTCGTATGCAGCGTGCATGTGGCCAGGCAGCCCAGCATGCCTGCAGCAGGTTTAACACAACACACCAGGCCCTTCAAGGTCCGGCTGAGTTGGGCTCCTGTGCCTCGCACCAATCTCCGTGTCAAACACTGAAATTATAACACTGCCATGCAGTGCTCTGACGTCACGGTACCGTTGCTCCTGTCAGAATCTCCGTGTAACACCAGAGCTCTGACCGTGAAAACCGCCTTACATATACCCCTTACGTATACCACAACCTTAGAGGTAAACTTGTGGCATGAGCCATCATATATTCGTTTGATGCCATGTTGCCAGCGCGCCGGCTGCAGCGGTGCCAGTGATGCAAATAATCAGTTTTGCAAGTGGCCACGCGTGGCTGACTCTTGCAAGGTGTAACTTACTTGAAGACATGGCCAATCGCGTTCGAGGAAGCCTCGCTCTTCCCGGGCGACATGCGTGCGTGCCTGTACGTGCACGATAGCTAGTACGCGTACGTGTAGCATGCTGTGTTTCTGTCTGTGTACGGCGCTTGGCCACGGTGATTGATTTTTGGTGCATTGCCATGAATCGTGCCTCTGTGTTCTACCACCTTGTGGAGCATACATCTTTAATGTATCACATACGTACGCGTACGTGTACTAGTTCTACGTGATCGGGCTCGCAAGGCTTCTTCAAGGCCTAGGCTAAGCATGCCACTCTCCAAGGTTAGAAATGTCACAGTTGTCAATTTCATGCTGCATGACTCCCAGAGGTGTTCTGTGTATTGGTACATCAGCCTAGGCATCAGCCTAGGCACCTACAGCTAGCGCTTCCGCCCTGGCTGTACAGCGAGGCACGCCTTGCTTGTACCACCGACATTTCCTGAGCTTGAGCCACACCGCGACACTCTTTCCGGACGCAATAGCAGTTTCGCAATCTGAAGCTTAGGCGGCTGATCGGTAGGCTCGAAGCTCCTGAAGGGACAGTGCGCACTGCATGCAGGCTTAGTGTACAGTGTGTTCCGTCAGTTGCACATTGGCAGTTCGCTCGTGTTGATTGAATGTGCATGGTGCCTCAAGTTTTCATGAAATACTTGCATAATATAGTAGCTAGCTAGCTCTGGCCAACGCAGCAGCTGATGCCAGCAGGCCTGCACGTTGCAAGCTGTACACACTGCGCATGCAGCTGGCAGTCGACGCAGCATCAAGCTACCATCCGTTGATCAAACATTTACAGTCACACAACATCGAGCCTAATTCATTTCATGTTAAAGGACCTGCCGTGCTTGTCTGCTTCGCGCATACGCGTACGGGAACAGCATCGATATCGAGCGCGCTCGCCTCTTGACTGTGCTACCGGTGGACGCATCATATGACATGCATGCTTCAGCGCAGTGTGATTACATGTGGCTGTCCCGTTGGGCCCTGCTACGTGTGTGATCATCTGAGTTGTGTGCGTTGCTCGAGCCTGCGCGTGCTCCCTCTGCCGGCGCCGCCCTGTCTCATGTGATTGGGCGTGTTGACTGTGCTTCCGGCCCTGTCCGCAGGGGTGCTGTACATGTGGCGTGATGCCCGGTTGGTTTTATTTTTCAACACTCCCACCTTGCCGGAGCCATTGCCCGCTCTGCGGTCTATCACCGTGTAACACACATGTGAGCCATGCTACGCCGTATGATGTATAGACATGTATCATGCATATGATGTCATATACATTACGGGCCACACACAACCAGCAGCAGCCCAACGTTCACAGCTGATAGCATGAAGACCTCGTCGACAATGCACACTGCATGTGTGTATAGAACATGTCGCACAGTATCTGACTGCAGCCCAAAGCGCCAATGTAACTTGCAAGTGACTGCAAGTAGTTGATCATTGCGAGCATGAAATATATTGCTCATATCGATTGTACTGCAGGTACTTGAAACACTGGAATTCGAAGCGGTATAGTGCAAGTATACTTGCAGACAGACGTACCTTGCACGCTCACTTGCCATGATCATGTTGCCTGTCTAGCTTTTCTTACGCATTTGATTGTTTTGGGGATTGAGCTTACTCTGGCTGTGGCTTGCAGAGATTGGACATTGTTTCCCTGGGGTGCCTTCAGCGACTCGGAGCCCAAAGTGCTGGAGCTGCGCAGCCTGCGTGCACAATCTGCATACCATGTTTACAGCGTGCGACCAGCGCCCACCCCTTGCCAGTGAGCCGCCAGCCATGCCCCACTCAGAGACGAAACCCGTGGCCGACAGCCGCGCAGCGCCAGCACATGCGTACGATGGAAACAGTATGACCGGGAGCGCCGCAGGTAGCACAGCATACCTGACGGTCGGCCGACAGATGCAGCCAGAGCGGGCACTAGAAGAACACAGCAGCAATCACACCGTACCCCACCCTGCAGCGCGCACAGCCACCCCTCGAGCTCCCGCGCAGTTCACAGGCTGGAACAGCGATGGCGGGACCACCTGTGGCCACGTAGGCAGCCCGCAGCCGCGTCCGACCTCCCAAAGGCGGGATGCGGGTGCAAGTGCGGATCCCAGCGCAGACGCCACTGCGCGATGTCTGGATCGACCGGCAGAAGAGTGCGCAGTAGATACCTGCCCAAGTCGTCCTGCAGCGGCCAAAGGCGAGGAGCAGGCTGTACCAGCAATCGGGCCTGCCTGCTCCATCTGCTCACATAGGCGGAGGGAGTACCTGGAAGATTCTACTACCAGAAAGTTCCGGGCATACTGCAGGTCCTGCGCAAACATGATCGAGCGCGTGAACAGGCGACGGCGGCGGATGGGGGGCCGCACGATCGGGTGTGCGAGCGCATTGCGTGCTGCGTGTGCTGCACTGGGATCAGCTGCCGGTGACATGGCCATTGAGCAGGCAGCAGAGGCAATCCTGGACCGTTTGCGTGAGCTTGACGGGCCTGTGGCTGATGAACGCGGCACCGTCGGACCAAGGACGGTTGCGGGCGGATGCGCGGCCGGCAGCCCAGCCCGCATGGGCGCCAGCGGCCAACGCGAATGGGCTGCGGTTGACGTGTTGACTGCACCCCGGCCAACGCCTTGCCGGCCTGACGGGCGCTGCGGCAACATGACAGACATCATGTGCGTGGAGACTTTTGATGATGACGGTGCAGTGCCGGGTGTGGGGAGATGCGAGGGGGGGGTTGGGGTGGCACAGGGTGCAGTTCGGCCTTGCGGTGAGGAGGGGCGCAGCGCAGCAGAGGCGGATGCGCAGCCGCAGAACAGCACGAGAGAAGAAGAGATGCAGCAGTGGCCCCGCGCACTAGAGGCAGATGCACAGCAGAGGCACAGCACGGCAGAAGCAGGGGCACAGCAGAGGCACAGCACAGCAGAGGCAGGGGCGCGCCAGAGGCAAGCAGCAGCCGGTGAGACTGATTTGATGGATGCCCGTGTGCCTTTGCGTGTCAGCCAGCCCGTCCTGTCGGCCGCTGCCTCTCCATCATCATTGCCCTCACAAGCAGGGCGTGTTCTAGGCTGTGACGCAACACGCCCGCAGTCATTTCTCAGGTCTCAAGCAGCGTGCTCCCAGGCATGCGCTGTGGTGCCGTCTGCGGCGGGGCCACAACCGGCTGTTCCCCGGTTGCAAGCAAGTGCCAGCCGTGCTGCGCAGTGCGTGGCAAGCGTAAGTGTGTACAGTGGTTCTCCCAGCAGTGTCGGTGGTGCCGCCAACTCGAGGCACAGTGCACACTGGCCGCAGCAGACGGTGCCCAATGGGGAGACTTGCGGGCGGCGGCCTCCAGCCGCCGCGCCGGTTGAATGCGAGCCACCGTCTGCAAGTACACGCAGGCATGAGCGCAGGGCAACTGCCGCCATCACAGTCGGCGGCGACTGTGTGGGCATGCCAGCGGAGGCCCTCACATCCCCAAGAGCGGCTACAGGGGCTGCGCCCATGCAATGCGGCATGCATGCAGGCAGCTGGGGTGCTGCGCCGCTTCTGCCTGCTGCTGCGCAGCCCAGGTCGCCCGTGGGGACAGGTGTGCAGCAGGTGCCTCGCAACAGCCGCGTTGCAGTCAGCCCATCCCTAGATGCGGGGACTGCAGGGGTCAGCGGTAATCCGACGGGGCCTGTGAGCCCGTGTGTTGTCTGCGACAGGCCGGTTACACAGTTTGCCCGGTACTGTACCTCATGCATCCGCGTGCGGGGTCGCCTCGCCCGCACATCCGGCACGTGGAAGGGCAGCACAGAGGCGCTGCGCTTTGCCTACCGCCATTGCGGGCTGCAGGCATCGGAAGATGAGGTCGAAGAGCATGCGGAATATGTGCAGAAGCACACGGCCGGCCGTAACCGTGACGCGTGCTGCCTTTGCCGGCAGCAGCGGGCGGGGGGGGCAGTGCAAGCCTGCCGGTTTTGCATGCAGCCGTGTGCCAAGTGTCTCATCAACGTCACCGTGCCAGAAGTTCTCTCGCGGGACCAGAGCTTGCTGAGCCAGATCAGCAGCGTCCGTAGCCTGAGCTGCCTCAGAGGTGCTGGATGCATGGGCGAGGGGACTGAAGATCTTCTTCTGAGTCAGAGCAAGCTCAGCAAGGCCGCGGAGCGGTGTGATCCCGTGGCTGCGGACCGGCCATGCAAGTACGGAAGGCAGCTCGAGCAGGAGATGGGCGGATGTGTGGCGGCCAGCGTGCATGCTGGGCATGCTGAGGGTGTCCTCAGGGAGTTGTGCAATTCTGCTGCGCCGGTGGATGCCGCAGACGCAATTGGGCTCGGCCATGCTGGCATCTCTGCC
Organism: Ulva mutabilis; assembly: GCA_900538255.1. NCBI lineage: Eukaryota > Viridiplantae > Chlorophyta > Ulvophyceae > Ulvales > Ulvaceae > Ulva > Ulva mutabilis. Next base: position 127,752 of record UNSF01000131.1, read on the forward strand.
GCCAGAGAAGACAGGGCTGGCGACCATGCTGACAGCACCGGCACAAGCATGCATGTGCACACGGCCGGCGATGCTGAGCTGTCGCAGGGCAGCCTACCCGATGGCAACGGCATGGGGGGTGGGCCGGAGCTGCATGCGGGCAGCGTGGCGTGTGGTAGTGTGCAGGCGAAAGGCGGCGCTGTGCCATGCAACGGTACACGTGTCCATCCCCAGCACACAGCACGCGTCGCTGCGGCGGGAACTGACGTCTCTGCAAAGCATGGCACAGCAGCAGGCGCTGTCGCCGACGCACAGAGTGGCGGCCTGACAGCAGATTTGTACAGGTCAGTCCTGCCAGCAGTGCTTTCACAGCTGGTACCTGGTGTGCCCACCCAGGCGGCCGCGGCAGTGATGTGCCTGCTGATTCTGCACAAGAATGTCAGTGAGCCCACCCCCGCGGCAGGCGTGCGGTTTGCGTTACCCACTCCCCCTCCTGCGCCCGCTGCGCGTGCTACGCTCGCAGAATACCTGTCTCGGTCAGCATCGCCGATGCCGCCATCAGCGCCCGCCGGAGCGCAGGAGGAGCAGGCGGGTGGTGCGCCGATGGCGGCAGTGCCTGCTGTGCTGAGCATGCTGCCGCTCTCGCTGGCGCAGTCACCTGTAGCCACATCGTGCGCCTCAGATGGCCGCTTGCCAGCGATTGACGCATTGCCGCTCGCACCACCGGTGCTACACGTGCTGCGGACGAAGACATGGGGCGGCACCAGCCGCTCTTCTGCAAGTGCGGGGGAAGACGGTGCGGCCGCGAACGGCAAAGGCGGTGCTGGATGCGAGCAGGCAGGTGGGCCGCCAAAGCAGGAGCCAGGCGCTGAAGAGGTGTCTGCGATCCAGGGCTGCGGGGTCAAGCCATGCGACGGCGAAGGATGCTGCGGCTGCGTTGTAGAACGGTCATCTGAGGCGGCTGTGACCATCGGCGGCGAGGTGTCCGAAGGGCCTGCTGCAGTAGCCGAGGGGCCTGCTGAGACTGCGGCATATCCATATCCCAGCGCGACGCGGAGCGAAGATACGTCTACACCTGCCACTGAAGTCCCCATGCATGAGGATAACAGTACAGGCGCAGCTGCTTCGGCGCCCAGCTGTGGTATCTGCTCGGGAGGGGATGTTCGCAGCGGGAGCTTGTACTGCAGCTTGTGCGAGGTGATGCACCAGAAGCTCGGCGGGGGCAGCGCGTGTGCGACCGCGTTGCGCATGGCGTGCGGCGAGCTGGGGCGAGATGCGTACCACACGCTGCTGCTGCGTGCTGCGCACAATGCGCATGCTGTGGTACCAGTGCGAGACGGAAGTTCGGCTTATGCCGAGCACGGCAGCGCGCAGCCGATGCATGCGGTGAATGACGCTGCACCCTGTGCGCAACTACCAGCCAGCCTGCGGCGTGGGGAGGAGCATGACAACCCCCTCAGTCCTGCACCTCATGCCAAGGTTGGCCCGCGACACGCCCCAAGATGTGTCAGCATCAGTTCCTTGGGCGCGCATGCAAGCGCTGCTGGCGATGCGGCTGATGCAGACTGCAGCAAACTAAGGTTGCGTGCGGTCCTGGCTGAGGGGGGCATTCAGGGCAGAGGATGCAAACGGCAGAGGCGAGCTGGCGGTCATCAGGGTGTGGCAGATGCCCCTGCCGCATCTGCAGCTGCAGGCCCGCCGCGCAAGCGTGCTTCAGCTGCCGCTTCAGCTGCAGTGCGGCCATGCGACAGGATGCCGTCGGCTGATCATGACATGCATGCGGCTCATGCACAGGCAGCCGCATGGGTCGTTGCGACCGGCCAGGGCACTGCGGCAGGCGCTGCCCGGGCCACACGATCGGTGTAGGTGGCCACAGGGGTGCTTGCCGGAGACAGGTGAGCGGACTGGCAGGCTACGGTGAATTGCTACTGGTTTCTTTGTTCTGCCTGTCACGTGCTGTGTTCTTTAGTCTTTACTGGCTGCATGGGTCATGAGACGACTTGCTGTTGTGCTAATCTGGTAGACCAGCACGCAACCACGGACAGCATCCAGCAAGTAGCGCACCACCGAAGTACTGAAGCGGTGGGGTGTGCAGGCGTGCAGAGTGCTGCGGCAGCAGCAGCAGGCCGCGCTGCATGGACTCGAGCGTGATAGCATCGCTCATGGTGCCTCCATGGTGGCGTGAACAGGACGGGTGCGCCGGGCTGGCCTCTGCCATGGCTGAAGGCTCAGCCGAGCGCTGAGTCCGCACCGGCGCCTGCCGTATGCCATGCCTTTGATGATGTTCATGCGAGGGCGCACGTGGGGTGCATGTGAGAAGCGGGTGGACAGGAGAGGTGAACTTGTGCGTGGTCTACCAAGCTTGCCTCTGTGTGTCACCTGCCCATGTTGCTGGCCCCCGGAGGGTCGTTGTCTGTGTAGAGCGAGTGCATGCTGTCATGATGTGTGGTGGCCTGCCTCATACGTGCTGCACGACCATTACTTCTTCTCTGCCACTCCCCGGGCACCTGCCATGCATCCCGATGCAACCTTCTGGCTAATGCAAGTCTGTGCTGTCTCAGGTGAAGCTTCGCGTGGGCGTCTGTGCCGTCTGGAAGGCTGTGAGCGTGGGAGGAATCACTGTGCAGATGGGGAAGACCAGCGTTGACGGAGACATGATGCAGACATGACGCATGCATTGCGACAGGACGAGGGGCACAACTGACACTGTCGCCCGGCAGGCTGGGGACTGGAGGTACAGCTCATGCTGCTAACACTGCCCAGGTACGCTACGCTGCAGACACTGCCTGCTACATCCATCCATCTGCGCGTGCGACTGAAACACCATTATGTGATGTGCTGCTACCGGACCTTCACGAATCATGCTACATGCGTCCTTGATGATGCCATGCTTGCCTATGCGAGCTCCATTGTCAGTGTCAAGTGCATGCGTTGATACAGTATGTTTACGTGATGACACCAGCTGGGTCTGCACCCTGCTGTGCGTTGTCATGTACGGGGCACGACTATGGGGTCAAATGTGGGGCTGAGAGCGGCACCGCAGCAGACACAAAGAGGCACAGCACCACAAAGTGCCACAATGTACTTTTGACTGCACGAGTGTACTCGTGTCGATGCATGGCAGTTGGCACTGGTTCTGCGCTGTCACATCGTTGAGATGACACTGTGACTGCCAGTTTGAGGGGGAAAAACACGCCTGTCCAGTTTGAGAGCGAGCAAGCCACGTCCCATGCCCTGGCTTGGATTTAAGCGCCTAAGAACAACTAGTGCTGATGCAGGCGTCGCTGTAGGCCGTGCGGCGTGCTTATCATGCCATGTCACCGGATGCCTACCGTTTGACTGTGGTGAGCAGCATCGTCCCGAAGACCCACCCACGCCATGCCCGCCCCATCCAGCAGGACGCCTCTGCTACAGATGGATAAGAGCGCCAGATCTAGAGAGCGCCGAGCAATGGACTGTGGACAGAAGCGCAGACGACCTACGGATGCTGTTGGGGCACTGCGTCCGATGGCAGATCCTTTCTACCTCTCAGTGGAGGCGTCTTGTGACACGTTGACCGTAGTACTCCTAAAGAGTCGCAACATGAGTGTTAGGTTCATTCTGCCCGGCCACGGGCTCGACTCGTTCAGAGCGATCCACAGGTGTCGATGGTATGCCTTGAACCGAGCATCGCCTCAGAATGAGCACCGACTGCAACATGAAAGCACCGCTCAGTTATGTAATATATGTCACCGACAGCGCATATCAGGACCAGCCTGTTTGCCGACAGGCGCGCTGCAAGCCCAAACTGTCCTTGTAGCCATCTTACACAAACGAAGTTATTTCCTCTCTGCAGCACCGTTGCCCATTGTACTCGCGTGGTGACCTCACATCACACCCAAATGCCTCATTCACCAATTTGCTAGCTTTTCAGGACGTGGCATGTGTCAATTACAACGCGGTGTTGTCGCAAGTCGATGGTACTCACGGACTGTCGCATACGCACGTACGCGTGAACCAGGCTGAAATAAACACGCCTCGCATGGCGTAGTATTCATACTGAAATAGCTCTTATGCAAGCTGAATCTAGCTCGGAGCATGAGCACGCGGGAGATCCGCGCGGGGAGCTGTGTGCAGGTGTGACACCGAGCCAGTGTCGTCAATATCGCACCAACTTGACTCGAAAGTATGTATAAGCTATCCAGTGGCCACGGCACTGACTGTAATGCATGGTCGTGGGGCGTCCATTTGACGCACGATAGATCGCAAGCAGCACGCACGAGGGGTCCTGGGCACGGTCGTCGCAGCAGCCTGCCCCGCCGCACAGATAGGACCGCTCATGTGCACGGTTGAGAACCTCTCGGCGTATCCATGTCTCATGCAGGCATTCAGCTTGGACCTTGGCAAACATACATGTTTTCATGATCGTGTCTATTGTTGCTGCTCACCTCGCATGCGAAACAGCTCATTCAGCTACCACGACACAGTTAAACGACGTTGTTGTTTGTATGTTTGGACGAGCTACGGCGTTTAATTCCTGTTGTCTGGGTTTGCGAACGATCGCTTGACAGGACTTCTTGCATGTCGCTTTTGGCATTCCGCCGTGGCCAGGATGAATACATAACGTCGAGCGGGCTTCATATGCATCTTGTCACCTCGGTCACGCATCGCGACTCATTCTCGGTAGTGACATGCCGCCTAAACGGCTGACCGCAAATAGCCACGCAATCATGTGCACGCCAACAACAACAACGCCATAAGTGATGCTGGAATTGCTCCGGCGTGTCTCGTTAGACTATACACATACGCTGTTGCAACGGCGGCTGTTCCGACATGACCTATATCAAATGCCATGGGCCGTATGGATGTGTGGCATTATGATGCCTTGCCTTTGACTGCTCGAAATGGTGCTCAAAGCAATCGTGGTCATAGCGCTCGTGCCTGACTCTAGCAGGCTAGCAAAGCTCCACCCCCAGCAGAGTATGGCACGCTGCGCTTTGCGCTCTGTGCGTTGCGAGGCCCCCAGCTCATCCCATCACAGTGATCTGAACGAGCCCCTGCCATGCCCCTAAGCAGGCCTCAACTTCACCATATGAATGGCCCACTGTTGCCCCACAATTGAACCGCGGGGACCAAGCTGGTGTGGATAGAGTCGCCTCCGACGTTTCTGAAGCCCTCCTTAACGCCACACGGAGCGTTCCTGTCCCCACGGATGGCCTGCCGGAGCTGACAGGCCATCGCGCACAGGCTTGCGTCGTGCCCCCCCCCCCCCCCCTCCACCCATCTCGCCCTGCTCCCACCCGTCCCTCCTCCTCCCTCCCTCTTCCCTCCTCTCAGCGCACGTCCGCCGCTTCTCCTCTGCCCCCCTTCCCGGACACCGCTCGTTTTGCCGGGATGGCGGTGGCTGCAGCTCCTCGGGCCGGTGCCTCGCGGCCTCACAGATGGCCGTAGCGCGCGCCGGCGCGCCCATGCAGACTGCTAGTGTCGAGTCGGCGACCGCTTGTGGGTCCGGCGCGTGCTGACTGTGTATTTGGTGTGCGCGTGGGCTGCATGGTACTGCGCGGTGTGCGAGTGTCTGCTTTCAATTGCTGGGATGGGGCCGGCGATGCTGGGATGGGGCCGGCGATGCGAGGAAGTGTGGACTGTGCGGTGCCGTTCAAGCGGTGGACGGTCCGGCGGAAGCGGAAGCGGGGGGTAGGGGGGTGGAGCGCGCGCAGGTGGCGGTGTGGTTAGGCGTGAAGTGGCACGTGAGACCACAGCACGGTGCAGCGTGTGCCTACAGGGTGGCACGGCAGACCACAGCACGGTGCAGCGTGTGCCTGCAGGGTGGCACGGCAGACCACAGCACGGTGCAGCGTGTGCTCAGGAGGCGACCGCAGCAATGATTGGGGAAGGTCGCGGACCGGACAGCCCGGCAGCACAGCGCTGTGATGCGCGGGAGGCAGACAGTCACGCGGTAGAACTGTACCCTGTCGCTGACGTGCATGTCACTGACAAAGCATGTCACTGACCAGAAGGTAGTACCGAGTTGGCAGCAGAACTGCATGCTGCAGGCAAGGAAGCACAAGCCTGTCATCGGCAGGTCCCAAGTGCCTTGAGGATTTCCAATTCAGGATCTCACAAGCATCCTTGCTTGTGTCTGACACCATGCCCTTTGCAGTGACCAACGCCAACCCAGCGCCTCCATCCACTGGTGAAGTGTGCATCACTGCTGTCGAGTTGTACAAGATGTTGGCACTGGTCGGGAGCCAGACCATCTCAATGCAATCGCCGTCATGCAAGGTCTACATGTCTACCGCCATATATTTGTCCAAATCTTCGACTCGTTGGCACGCAACAAACACCTGCAAGGAGTCAAGAAGTTTCATGAGGAGATGAGACGAAGCATACACTTAACAATGCCGGGGAGTCACTGGGAGGAGAGGTCACATGTGCCCAGGTCAAGGTTGGTATTGGACTTGTTAGGAGATGGCATGTGCACCTGGTGGACATCAGGCTGACCATGGGCGCTTGGGTCCAAGCTGTGACAGTGCAGTGCAACTGCATCTGACATAGGGAGGTTATTGCAGGATATTGCCAAGTCAGAGCACTTTTCAGAAAGGAGATCGACGATGGTCGTGACATGTATTGCCTGAGTTTGGGGGGGGGGGCTTGGCTGGCGGGGGGCGGGCGGGAGGGGGGGGGGTGCAGGGCGCAATGGGCGGGGGGAGGGGGGGGGGAGGCCACGACGCAAGCCTATGCGCGATGCAGATCGAGATGTGCTGTGAGGCGCAGCACGCCGCTGCAGCACAGCACACCGCTGCAGCGCAGCACGCTGCTGCAGCACAGCACGCCGCCGCGTCCAGTGACATGATCATTAGGAATGACTCGTGCTGCGCATTCTGGTTGCCTATCGTGGTCGCCTGTAGTCACATTTGGAGGTGCAATTCACAGACTTCCGACACCGGACGCCGTTCCTGCCACAGTGTGTGCGTCTAGTCGTGTTGGTGTGCACGGCCGTGCAGCAGAAACACGTGCGCGCGGTTGGCGATAGCAGAACTGTGCGTCGCCGTCACGCAACGCAATAGCAGAAGCGCGAGCGCGTTCGCTGACATCTAACGTCAACGATGCCGTGGCAGGTGCAGGCACTGGCGGGCAAGTGGAGGCACCCAGGCCGCGGCAGCTGCTGATGCCATCGCAGGCCACCCTGCCCACTCCCCACGCCTCCACCTCTGGGAAATTGGACACGCCTCCCACATAGGCTGAGGAGGGGCCCGCAGCAATGCATATGATTGGCGAAGGTCGAGGCACGGACAGCCCGGCAGCACAGCGCTGTGACGCGCGGGAGCCGAGCAGCCCGGCAGCACTACGCTGTGATGTGCAGCAGCTGAACAGCCCCGCTGCAGAACTATACCCCGTCGCCGACGCGTTGGCCTCCGGTGATGCGGCAGGCTGGGCTGTCATGCGTGAGACGAGCCCACGGGGAGGTGGTGCGGAGGCATCTGCCGCTGTGTGCCTTGCAGGTGTGGCTTCGGCATGAGTCTGTTGCTGCTGTTTTTTGCCGACATTGCTTCGTTTTTACAGCCTGTTGCACTGCCTGCCAGCTCCAGAGCTCTATCGAGTGTTGCAGACTGAACTCGTTCTGACCCAAGGTGGGAGAGGGACAGAGCTGAGCATGCTGTACATGCTGTGCAGGCCACGTAGTAAGGCGTGCCAGAGTGTGATTGTCGCTGTGCATGCTGTACGTGCTGAGCATGCTGAGCACCTGGTCATCAACTGCGAGCACGTGTACATTAATATTGAAGGGCCGTCGCGGTGACTTGGCACAGCACGGCGCCAAACCTGGTGTGCCAGCAGTTGTTGCTGCCTGTAGGTTTGAGAGTGGTGCTGTAAGGCGTGGCATGCTTTGCCGCACGGGACATCCCGACGATAGCTGAACTTGAACTTGAAGTGCAGTGGGACCAACCGGAGGGGCGCAGAGGCATAAACCATGGGAGGCACATGTGCACGAACGTATTACAACTGTCATTACAGTCACCGGCTGGCGTGCGCTGCATGCACTACAGTGTGCTTTGTGTCTAGATATCACCTAGATTACAAAAAATGCTCCTGTTAAGACAGACTATGCTCAGGGTGGACGGGGGAGTAATCGAGTGTGTGCTGTACAGCACATGTGTCTTTTCCACCATGTGTGTCCCTGGCCTATGGAAGATGCCAAAGTGCACTGCAGGTTGACCAAAACCCCCCCATCTCCCCCCAGGTTCCCCAGATTTTTGCAGTGGAGTGGGCTTCCCGCAGGGAGGATAATCTGATAATCTGCACAGGAGCATCTGTCTACACACCTGTTTGCACACAGGGAGACACATGGAGATTCGTTCGAACGAATTCGTTCTGGCATTTGCTCGTGCGGAGAGTAGCCTAAGCTTGGTGCTTGCGGTGGCCTGCCTGTCTGTGTGCGTGTTGCCTGGTCTGTTGCCTCAGCGCTGCTGGGTCCTAGTCCTGGGTCCTAGTTGTAGATCTATCCCTGTGTTACACAGTGATAGATCTAGGACTCAGCATTACACAGTGATAGATCTAGGACTCAGCGATTTAGGACTCAGCGACGCTGAGTCCTAGATCTATCACTGTGTAGATCTATCACTGTGTAACACAGGGAGACAACACCTCACACGCCCTAGGCCTGTACCCCATGGCCATACAATCAGGCATCAGTGGGCATCACATCACATCATGCTAAACCCTGACAGTAGCAGCAACTAACTGGTTGGACATTTTCGCTCCTAATGATCTGTGATGCAGGCAGCGCTTTAGCGGTCTTGCACATACTAGCCTTGCTTGCACATTGTAGAATTCAAGTACTGTTGGCGGCCGCAGGGTGGGCGATCGTGACTCCTGCAGCCTCGGTGAGGCTGTCATATGTCTCCATTTCCGTGCATCTCATAAAAAATGATCACCCCAAGGTTGGCATACGTTACCGTTGCACAGCGGAGCTGCGAGCTCCAGCTGCGATTCGCGCTTGAGTGGTATGCGTGCAGATGCACACCATGCGACACTTGGGAACACGCCACCGCGTCATGGGTTCGATCGTAAACATGCTCTCGGCACCATCGCAACACAGCGCGCGGCGACCGCATGCCCGCATCTTCGGCCGTCCGAACACCACGTGTACGGCTGCGTCATGCATGACTGATCGCAGCTGTTCGCCATGCGCCCCATCATGCACTCGCAGACTCTGACCTGGATTGGGAACTGTGTATGAGCTCTGAAGGAATGCATAACTATTATGTTTGGTTGTCATTGCAGTTGATGCATACGATCAGGGACAAGAGTGGGCATGCAGTGCAAATGGACTGTTCGGCGCTCATGTCGGATCCTGGTCGTACGCGTGTGGACATTCAGTAACTTTCACCCCATGCACATGCTACATTCCGAATTGCTTGGCCTAAGCGAACCAAACGTGATCACGATGGAATGGAAAACCATGGAAACCCTGCGCCTCGGGCCGGAGGCGGGCCGGCCAGTCAGCTGACTGTCGGTTTCGACTGCGCGGTGGCAGCTGCGTGTGGAGTGCACTGTGGATGCGGTGCGTAGACACGTTCCAGCAGCCGGCTCGTGCAGAGCTGCCGTGACAGTGACAGAATGCATGCATGGTGGGCGCTTCCGCATCGACAGCAGGCACCCCTGCCCATGTGGAGGCGTATGTGCGCCGTAGATGCAAACGCACCGTCGAGCTCATGCAAAAGCTGGCAGGCCTCCCGCTGGCAGCCCAGACACGGTGGGGCCCGTGATGGAATGCTCCAGTGGGGCAGGATGGAGTGGGGGTGCTGCTGTAGGGGGGTCGGTGGTGGCTGGTTTTGCTGGGGTGGGCAGTAGTGCGGTGGTGGTTGTTGCTGTGCGCGGTTGTGGCGCGGGTGCCGTAGTGGAGGGGTGCGGGAGTGCGCGTGCGTGTGGGTGCGTGGGTGTGGTTGTGTCGGCTGTGTCGGTTCGTTGTGGCTTTTTCGCCTGGGAGAGTGATTGCTTTTTGCTGGTGTCTACTTTCGGGGGTTTTGGCCGTCTACTTTCCTTCTGTTGCCCTCGCTGCCGGGCTATTGCGTTCATCTCCGTGTAACACGGTGGGCTGTCCTCTTCCAGTGCCTGCAGCATTGCGAAGCACACTTGCTGCGCACTAACGACTGGGCCCACCTCGAACAGCCGCTAATGGGCGTCGAGAACGCCAGCATACACACCATGTGCCGCATCATCGAAACGCAGCAGCTCACCGACCTGCAGCGTGAGCAGGCCTTGCTCCCTCATAGACATGGCGTCATGGGTCTGAGACACTACACAGCCGACGTTGCTGACGCACCGCGACTCGCGTCGGCAGCAGTTGCGCACGCGGTGCTCGCGGACGGCATCGACGGCGGTAAGCCGTTCCGCGGCGACGCCGCAGTCCAGCACCAGGCCCGCCTCGCACGCTTGCGGAAGGCATGGCCGGCCGTGCAGGGAATCTCGGACAGCCCGACCCCAGCCGACGCCTGGGCGTCTGACACTGGCTCGAAGCTGCGCATGACGCAGCTCCAGAGCGCGCTCAGCCGGGCGGAGGCCGACGGGCGCTGGAACGCCACGCGCAACCATCTCGAGACCCTGAAGCACGGTCCGAATCCCCAATCGGCGGCGACGGCGTGCGCTGATCTCGCTCGCCTCCTCTGCTGCTCTGGCTAGCTGGCCTCGGCGTTCCTCACTGCCTGCCCCGGCCCGGTGACGGGCCTGACCGACCATGAATTCCAGGTGGCTGTGCTGCTGCGACTGGGTGAGCTGCTGCTACCCGTCTTGGACTCGGATGAGGCCTGCCCCTGCGGCCGCGTGGCTGCGTGCGGTACGCACAGTGTCATGTGCGGCCAGCAATGGGCGACTTCAGTCTTAAAGCACGACCTCATCACCGTGGCTTTGGAGGCGGGTGCTCATGCACGCGTCGCTCGCTTCATCGCTTGAGCCGCACGTTGGCAAGCTCCCCGGAGGCATACGCGTGCTCCCCCTCCGCGACAGCTGGCAGCCGCCACCAGCCGCGCCACCGGCGGACTTCACACGGCCGCCGGCTGCGCCGTCCTAGAGTGCACCGGCCGCGCCGTGTCAGCGAGGCCCGCCACCGCTGCCACCGCCGCCGCCGCCGACGCCGCCGCCGCCGCCGCCACTGCCGCCGACGACGCCACCGGCACCGCAGCCGCCACCGCCGCCGCTGCCACCGCCACCGGACCCCCCAGCCGATGCTGCGCCGGTCCAACCCCCACCCCATAACTCGCAGCGCCACCAGGCTTCGGACGTGCCCCGCACCCCACATGGCACCCAAGCCCCGGCTCCGGCCTCCCCCACCCCCACTGCCGCTGCCGCCCCCCCCCCCCCCCCCCCCTTGCAGCCCCAGCCCCAACGCACGACGCGCCCCCGCCCCTGACCGGGAGACAGCGCCCCCTCCCGCACCCACGCCGCCCCGATCGCAGCGGCCTCCGCAGCGCGGCGACCTCCTGGCGTTCCTCACCACGCGCATGGAGCTGCTGGACGTGAAGGTGATGCACCCGCTTGCCAGGTCGCATGTGCGCGGTGCGTCACGTGAGGCTGGCGCGACCGCCGAGAAGGGCGAACAGCAAAAGCGCGACAAATATGGCGCCGTCACAGGTGCCGCCCAGTTCATCCCGCTCGTGCATGAGACGTATGGCAGGGTTGGATGGGACGAGTACCGCTTCCTCCAGACGGTCGCGGAGGTAGCCGCGGGACACAACAAGCAGACAGACCGGCCACCGTAAGCACCAAGGCCACGCGCCGCACGAGCAAATGCCAGAACGAACTAGCGCCAGCTTGAAAGCAGACACTCGCACACCGCGCAGTACCACGCAGCCCACGCGCACACCAAACACACAGTCAGCACCCACAAGCGGTCGCCGACTCGACACTAGCAGTCCGCACGGGCGCGCCGGCGCACGCTGCGGCCATCTCAGGCCGCGAGGCACCGGTCCAAGGAGCTGCAGCCACAGCCAGCCCAGCAGCACGAGCGGTGTCCGGGAAGGGGGGCAGAGGAGAAACGGCGGGCGTGCGCTGGGAGGAGGGAAGAGGGAGGGAGGAGGAGGGACGGGTGCAGGGGGAGGAGGGGGGGGCTCAAGAGCGAAATGGGTGTGGGGGGGGGCCCACAGGGCGAGATGGGTGGAGGGGGTGGGGGGGGCACGACGCAAGCTTATGCGCGACGGCCTGTCAGCGCTGGCAGGCCGTCCGTGGGGACAGGAAGGCCGGCAGCAGCGCCCGTCCGACCAGTCTAGCACGGAGGGGCACGGCCGTGCGGGCTTGGCGTGCCAGCGCGCGGCACAATGTTGTGGACAGGTCGCGCATGGCATTGAGCAAGAAATGATCACCTGTGGCAGTGTGTGAGCAAGATTGCCGCACACACACCTGGCTGAAGTTCGGCACCGTTATGCGCTGGCCGACCAGGACACGTCAAACGTTTATTCAATAGTAGTGCGCACTTGTGTTCCATCCCTACTGCATCTTGACTTATAACCGTATGATAAGCTTTATAGCTATCGCTATCATTATCATGACCTGGGCATGCCATCTCTAAATTTAACGAAGACCTGGGTGCTTGGCGCATTGCAACTGTACGCGGCCACGGTCGCCGCTGCACCGGAAGATGATTTATCTGTAATGCATTCAACGTATACTGCTCATCTACCAAATCAGGACGCTGTTGCGGACAAGTGGGCCGCCAGCGCTGGCGCCCTGGAGCTGAGCTCGTTGGCATGCGCTCAACCGTCCCAAGCCGGGCATGTCACCAAGAACGCAGACATCTGGCAGACACCGTTCATGTTTCCACCGACGGAGCTACTGCGCAAATCGATGAATCTCGGCTTGCCTATTTATGCAGGCCGCCAGGTGAGCTTCGCGCAGGCCTGCAGCAGATGTTCGCAGTTGCCTTTAATGTCAACTCGACGTGACAATCATGAAATGCGCTGGGCATTCGCGCTGCGGCGTGTACCAAAATTCTTGCGAATGCATCGTTCAGCGCAATCAAGCTGCGCTCAATGAACAGCCAGTCGATGCTGGCGTCCGCGGACTCATGATCGTGTGCACGGAAGCTCAGGTGCATGCGCCAGGGGCGTCGATTATACTGCGCATGCCTGCGGTAGCGGCAATGTGGAGCTAGAATATGTGATGTCTCTTGTGCAGGTGTATGTCAGTGACAAGTGCACGGATGCGCAGCTGCGGCTGCGGGAGATGAAGGAGTTTCTGGCGCCGATCTGGGAGGCCTACTTGTGTTTACCGTCGTGCGTAACCCGTGGACGCGTGCCCTCAGTGCCTACACCATGTTCAACAACCTCTTCCTCTTCACGTGCGGCGCGCCGTGCTAGTGTCCGCACCGCCGCTGCATCTTGTCACTGAATCATGAAGCCAATGCCCTGGCCGCCCACTGGCAAGTGCGGGAACTCTAGCCATTTCTGCACATCAATGTGCCCCCCCTTCCAAAACCACCTCCGCTTGATGCAACCAGTGTCACCCTGAACTGTAGATCCAGCGAATCCGCGCGCCCTTCTGGTGCCGAACGGTAACTTGACGAGAAAGCATATGGATCTAGGGAAAATGCGGCTAACAACCTGCTGTAGGGGAAGGCCAACTTGTCAGTGCTTGCTCCGAGCACTATAGCTAGCTGCCTCAGCCGTGCTGACCAGGAGACGTACCTGACCAATGCATAAAGCCGAAGCGATGCCATGCATGTATCATGTGCAGTGTGTATTCGTGGTGCACTGTACATGTGCTAGGCGAGGAGGCACCACCGACGAGGCATGCGATGTGCTGCGTGCAGAGAGCCGATGAGCGAGGAGATATTGCCGACAGAGCACTGCAGATTGCCGTTTGAGGCTTTCGCTGTTGACGCATACCGGCTGCGGCATGTGTGCGAGGCGGAGGCGTGCTGTGAGTACATCGGCGGCAATCGCACACCGGGCTTCGTCGACGTCCACATCGCCGACCAGGCCCATTGTGCCCTCCTGCAAAGCGGCCAGCCATTTGTGGACTACATCAGTTCGAGCTAGACTCTGGATGCGTCGTGGCATGAGATCGTGGCCGCAACCAATGAGCGCGCGGGCACGGCGGTTGAGGCACGCAACCCAGAGAACCCAAACGGCATTGGAAGGGAGCAGTCGGGGGGTGTGGCTAATACGTGCACGAGTGAGAAGGTGCTGCAGCACTGGCGCGGAGCAAGTGCGTGGCGTGGCTATGCATTACACAATGGACGTCGTGCGCTTTGGCTACATGTGAGTACGTGGCTACGCTGCACGGGGCACACGTGGCACCAGCACTTGTGAGTGGGGTGCGTCTGGCCAGACCATGCCCCATCCAGCTTGTGCATCAGCATTGACCGCCGCTGCCCCACATACATGTATGGCGCCACATACACATGAGGCCACGGCGTGCAAGCGCTGCGGAGGTGGTGCATGTGAGGGCCGCCCCACTGGCAGGACATGGCTGCTGATTGCCTTGGAGCGTGCAATGGCGGATTGTGTTGGCCATGGGTGTATGTGTGCTGAGGCCGGGAGGAGTTCATCGTGGCATTGGTGTCGCGGTTAGGTCTGGCATGTGCATAGGCACTGGCAGGGAATGGGCGATAAGGGGGGGGGGTGGGGGTGACATGTAAACCATCGGGCATCAGGCCATACCCAGACGGGCATTAGGCCAAACCCATACGGGCGTCGGTCAGAGCACCCCTGCGGCCACTAGACATGCACAGGCCAAGTAGGGCAGCATATGACAGAAGTGATGCAAGTGAAAATGTTGTGTTAGCATGTGTAGCCACATCCCGGCGTGAAATGACAGGTACCCTTGACGTGGGGACCGCACAGGGACAATATGTATGCAGGCATGGGTGTGATGGCTTGCCATGCACAACTGCTTGCAGCATGAAGAAACGCATCTGTTGCGCAGCACGCACTGGCGGTCCCTGCTGGAGCCGCTGCTCCACGCGGTTGCAACGTTGCTCTCGGGCCGAGGCCTCGGCGACATTCTGGATGTGACCTGGCTTGCAAATGCGCAGCGCTTGCAAGCCCAGCTCCCCCGTATTTACGGCGGCACGGGCCTCCACAGGTTCACTAATCCCATAGCCGGCGTTGCCCGCCTGTGGTCTGCCGCAATCGCCCACGCAGACCTTGCCAAGAGGCCGACGGTGACTGCGCATGCGTGTGCAGCCACGGTCATCACCTGCTGATAGGTTGCACACTAGACTAAACGGGGGCTTTCGAAATTGGGAACCTCACCGTGGCAAGCAGATCCCCATGCTGGACATGACGTGGTCACAGTGGCATCGTGGCAGCCACGGTGGCCAAGCCGAGGCCACGGTGACCGGGGCAAACCCCCCTGAGCTGTCGTGGTAAGCGGGGGCTGCCATTGTGTTGATCACTTGCGTTACATGGTGACACCGTCAATGTTATGGCCACTGTGAGTGGCAACTAGGACACCATGGCCCACGTCGTGTACATCGTGCTCTCATGTGAGGGGCACAGTGCATTCGGTGTGGTTCAAGAGCTCACTGTGCACACGCGTGTGTGCACATCTTGATCATGGTGTCTTCTTCACCACCTATTCGTGCAGCGTGGATAGCACAACCTCACACTGTGATGGTACATGGTTGCATGGTGCTAGTAAGGCGCATGCCCTCGTGTGCAACGCGGTTTGGCGCACGATGGTTACCTGGCACGATGCGATGACGCAGGCATGGCGTCATCATGCGTCTGAGTATCACCACATGCCTTGAGCCCCACGCGAAGAGTCTAACGCAGTGCCCAGATTGCCGGACGCACAGCCTCCGCCTGAATACTAGCATCCGCGCCCCTGCTGTGCTTCTCCTCGCCGTACAGCTGCCCTGGCGCCCACTCGACCCACCTCGCCTCCGTACACCTCAGTCGTGCCTCAAACCGAACATGACACCAAGCCGCCCACGCGCGCCCCAACATGCAGCACTCCTCGTGCGCCCCTCCGGGCCAGCGGCGGGCCTTGCTTTGTGCGGGGCGGCCACCACGGCTGCCGGCGCGGTAGAGGGTGCAGCCACTGCTGCCGCGGTTGCCGCTGCTGCCGTATTGACTGTCATCGCCGCAGCCAAAGCCGCAGCCGCCGCGGCCACAGAGGCCGCCATGGATGTCGACGTTCCCGGCTGTACGGCCATGGCCATGCTGGCGCCGCACCGCGACGGTCAACGCTGCCGCCGCCGCCGTTGACGCCGCCGCCACGGCTGCCGCCTCGGGACGCGCCGAAATCGGAGGATCCGGAGGACGCCTCGGCCGGCCTCTTCCAGACGCACTGCACCGAACGTCGTGGTTCCCGCCGCAAGTCCCTGCCGCTGGGGCCTTCCGAGGCCCCCGGTCGGCTCAGGCTTCTCCCCCCCACGGGGGCCGAGGGTGGGCAGAGCCGGGTGGCCTCGGCTTGCGCCCGCCCGCTGCTCCCCCGCTCGCAGCGGGACCCGGAACAGGGAGACCTGCCCGTGATGATGCTCTGCGACCATGGCGTGGCGGATGTGTGTGTGACCTGTCCGGTGGCCCCCTCCCGCGTTGTCGCATCGGGGGCCGACCCCGGCACTGCTGCCCGGCTGATGGAGGACAGACAGCGCACCGAGTACCGTTGCACCTGCATGGCCGCATGCCGCTTCGTGTCCCTGTCGATTGATATGTTGGCCAGGGAGATGTTGGCCGGCCGTGTGGGTAACGGTGCATTTGCCTTCCGGAAGGAAAATGCATGGAGGATCGTGAATGCATGGAAGATCCTGAATAAGATTAATTGCTGGCTTTGCAGCAGCCTCTGGGACCGTGATCAGGGGTGTGGTCTTGCAGAACGCCATCTGCGACCTTTCCACCATTCTCTGCCGTGATGTCACACGCCAGGTCCTCGCAGCGGCGCCGCTGTGCAGCTGGCTCGCACGGCGGGCGCCAGCAGGCAGCAGGTATCGCCGGCGGTGCTGCCCGGCCACAGGCCACAGGAGGTCCCGTCGGACTGTCCATACGCGGCCACAGGAAAATTCAAATTATTCCTTGGGTAACCACCAATTGACGGCAGCAGCGGCGGCACTCAAACGGGCTGTTGCTGCAGCTCGTGGAGCCCCACAAGAGCACAATCTCGCGTAGGAGGAGCGTGAGTTGGACTGCATTCTGGGCGCAGCAGCATGTGCGCGATCAGTGGTTCGTGGGATGAGGCCTGGACGGCTGTGGCGCAGAGGGCGAAACCCGACGCATCGCTCATCCTCATGGCATCGCGGCTGAGATGGATCTGACAGCTGCGCCACGGGCGGTGCCTGCGGGTGCTGAGGCAGTAATCTGTGTCGCGTCTGCGCGTGCTCGCCCTCCCTATGGCCGGCTTCACCGCGCTCGGCCGCGGGCTGCCGCGAGGGCGGTGGTGTGGAGTCCGAAACACCCTGTGAGTCCTCGTTCTGCTGCATCTGCCGGGCCGCCGACGTGGGACTGGTCCACCGCCCGCTGGGGGGCGCGCGCCCCCGGGATCGCATGGGGGTTGCGCGTCGGGGCAGACGTGCGCGTTCTCGGGGTGAACTGTCTGCACTGCCGGCGTCCGTGGGTGAGGGAGAGGCAGGGAGGCCATGGCTGTGTGTTGACAGACGGTGGTGCGTGGTGAGGACAGTTTGAGAGCGTGGATTTGGCGTGGTTGTCTTGGTTGTGTTACACAGTGATGGATCTAGGACTCAGCAGCCCCGAGGCAACAGACCAGGCAACAAGCAAACAGACAAACCTGCCACCGTAAGCACCAAGGCCACGCGCCGCACGAGCAAATGCCAGAAGGAACTAGCGCCGGCTCGAAAGCGGACACTCACACAGCACGCAGTACCACGCAGCCCACGCGTACACCAAACACCCAGTCAGCACTCGTCGGGCCCATCAGCGGGCGCCGACTCGACACTAGCAGTCTGCACAGGCGCGCCGGCGCGCGCTACGGCCATCTTTGAGGCCGCGAGGCACCGGTCCCAGGGGCTACAGCCACAGCCAGCCCGGCAGCACACGCGGTGTCCGGGAGGGGGGGCAGAGGAGAAACGGCGGAGGTGCGCTGGCAGGAGGGAAATGGGAGTGAGGACGAGCCGGGGGTGGGGGGGGGGGGGGGGGGGGGCGCGGAGCTGCAGGGCGAAATGGATGGAGAGGGGGGGGGGCGCAGGGCGAGATGGGTGGAGGGGAGGGGGGGGGGGGGGGGGGGGGCACGACGCAAGCCTATGCGCGATGGCCTGTCAGCGCCGGCAGGCCGTCTGTGGGGACAGGAAGGCCCGGCAGCAGCGTTCGTCCGACCAGTCTAGCACGGAGGGGCGCGGTCGCACGGGCTTGGCGCGCCAGCGAGCTGCACAATGTTGCGGACAGGTCGCGCATGGCATTGAGCAGGAAAGTACGCTTTGACACCGCGCCGTGTCCCGCGGCTACCTCCGCGACCGTCTGGAGGAAGCGGTACGCGCCCCGTCCAACCCTGCCATACGTCTCATGCACCGGCGGGATGAACTGGGCGGCACCAGCGACGGCGCCATATTTGTCGCGCTTTTGCCGTTCGCCCTTCTCAGCAGTCACTCCTGCCGCACGTGACGCACCGCGCACATGCGACCTGGCAAGCAGGTGCATTACCTTTGCATCCAGCGGCGCCATGCGTGTGGTGAGGAATGCCAGGAGGTCGCCGCGCTGCGAAGGCCGCTGCAATCGGGGGGGTGGGGGTGCAAGAGGGGGCGCTGCCTCCCGGTCAGGGGCGGGGGGCGCGTCGCGCATCGGGGCTTGGGCCGCGGCGGGGGAGGGCGGAAGCGGCAGTGTGGGTGGGGGAGGCTGGAGCCGGGGCTCGGGCGCCATGAGGGGTGTGGGGCATGTCCGAAGCCTGGGGGGCCTGCGAGAGATGAGGTGGGGGTTGCACCGGCGCAGCATCGGCTGGGGGGTCTGGCGGTGGCGGTGGCGGTGGCGGCTGCGGCGGCGGGCCTCGCTGACACGGTGCGGCCGGTGCACTCGCAGACGGCGCAACCGGCAGGCATGTGCAGTCCGCCGGCGCCGCGGCTAGTGGCGGATGTCGGCTGCCTCGGAGTAGGAGCACGCGTATGCCTCCGGGGAGCTTGCCAACGTGCTGCTCAAGCGATGAAGAGAGCGACGCGCGCATGAACACCCGCCTCCAAGCCACGGTGATGAGGTCGTGCTTTAGGACTGAAGTCGCCCATAGCTAACCGCATATGACCATGTGCGTACCGGACGCAGCCACGCGGCCGCAGGGGCAGGCCTCATCCGAGTACAAGACGGGTAGCAGCGGCTCACCCAGTCGCAGCAGCACAGCCACCTGGAATTCATGGTCGGTCAGGCCCGTCACCGGGCCGGGGCAGTGAGGAACGACGAGGCCAGCTAGCCAGAGCAGCTGAGGAGGCGAGCGAGATCAGCGCACGCTGTCTCCGCTGATTGGGGATTCGGACCGTGCTTCAGGGTCTTGAGACGGTCGCGCGTGGCAGTCCAGCGCGTCGACCTCCGCCCGGCTGAGCGCGCTCTGGAGCTACGTCATGTGCAGCTTCGAGCCAGTGTCAGACGCACAGGCGTCGGCTGGGGTCAGGCTGTCTGAGATTCCCTGCACGGCCAGCCATGCCTTCCGCAAGCGTGCGAGGCGGGCCTGGTGCTGGACCGCGGCGTCGCCGCGGAATGGCTTGCCGCCGTCAATGCCGTCCGCGAGCACCGCGTGCGCAACTGCTGCCGACGCGAGTCGCGCTGCGTCAGCAACGTCGGCTGTGTAGTGTCTCAGACCCATGACGCCATGTCTATGAGGGAGCAAGGCCTGCTCACGCTGCAGGTCGGTGAGCTGCTGCGTTTCGATGATGCGGCACATGGTGTGTATGCTGGCGTTCTCGACGCCCATGAGCGGCTGTTCGAGGTGGGCCCAGTCGTTAGTGCGCAGCAGGTGTGCTTCGCAATGCTGCAGGCACTGGAAGAGGACAGCCCACCGTGTCTGGGCTGCCAGCGGGAGGCCTGCCAGCTTTTACATGAGCTCGACGGTGCGTTTGCATCTACGGCGCACATACGCCTCCGCATAGGTAGGGGTGCCCAGTGGCGCGCCGCATGCGACCATGCTGTCAGTGGCGACCGTGGCACCTAGGCAGGCGGCCGCGCGTGAGGCTTTGGCGGGATCAGCGCAGTGGACGAGCGTCTTCTGCTTGTTGCACTGGTGGCAGGGTTGCACAACTCGACCCACTTCCTCCATTTTGTCGCGGAGGTAGCCGTGGGGCACGGCGCGGTGTCAAAGCGTACTTTCCTGCTCAATGCCATGCGCGACCTGTCCACAACATTCTGCCGCGCGCTGTCGCGCCAAGCCCGCGCGGCCACGCCCCTCCGTGCTAGACTGGTCGGACGGGCGCTGCTGCCGGGCCTTCCTGTCCCCACAGACGGCCTGCCGGCGCTGACGGGCCATCGCGCATAGGCTTGCGTCGCGCCCCCCCCCCCCCCCCCCCCCTCTCCACCCATTTCGCCCTGCAGTCCCCCCCCCGCACCCATCCCTCCTCCTCCCTCCCTCTTCCCTCCTTCCAGCGCACGCCCGCCGTTTCTCCTCTGCCCCCCTCCCTGGACACCGCTCGTGTTGCCGGGCTGGCTGTGGCTACGGCTCCTGGGACCGGTGCCTCGCGGCCTCGGACATGGCCGTAGCGCACGCTGGCGCGCCCGTGCAGACTGCTAGTGTCGAGTCGACGACCGCTTGTGGGCCCGGCGAGTGCTGGCTGTGTGTTTGGTGTGCGCGTGGCCTGCGTGGTACTGCGTGGTGTGTGCGTATCTGCTTTCGCGCTGGCGTTAGTTCGTTCTGGCATTTGCTCGTGCGGCGCGTGACCTTGGTGCTTGCGTTGGCCGGTCTGTTGCCTCGGCGCTGCTGAGTCCTAGATCTATCACTGTGTAACACAACTCGACCCATGGCGACCACTTGCTCGACCGTGCCCTGCACCGTCAGGTCGTCGTGGCCACGGCACGCGATGGCTAACGTGTCAGGGGCTGCTTCTTGTGCCGCGAACACAGTGGGCCGGAACGCGATGGCGAAGTCCCCATGTGTAAACCCATGAGGTCATAACTTCCAGCACTGCCTATGGCCTTGAGTCCTGTCGTTTTTGACCAGGACGTCATGTCATGGTATCCCATTAACTGCAAGCTTGTCCTGTGTATCCCGCCAGGGTCCCGTCTGCATCGAACGGTCCTGGTACACTAACCCAAGATGTCCTCGGGAGTACCTGCGACGCCAGGTCATCCTACCTGACGGCCTGACTGTCCGCCGATTCAGGATCCTGACTTGAGCCCGGGATCCTGATTTCCCGCCAGGATCCTGCGAAACTAACCCAAGACGTCCCGAGGACGTGCTGCTTGCACGGATGCGGTCCTGACGTCCTGACGTGGCAGGTCGGATGTCCTGGCAGCCGTCCTTGCACGTCCATCCATGAGTCCTGGGCTCGGCATGAACCCCTCGCGAGTTCAGCATGACGTCCTACTATACGTCCTGTCCCTTGTTGTCCAGGATAAGGTCGAACATCCTCGCGGGATGCCCACCGTCCTTGTAGTACTTGCTGATCATGAGATGTCACCTGATGCCTGAAAACCTGGTGTGACGCGCCAGGTCCTGCGGCTCCGCTGCGCATGCGGCTGGCGGGCCGGGCGGTGGTGCCTGGCCACGCTGTCCCGTCGGCTATAGGCGGCCGCTGGCCGCCTTGATGGACCGGCTGCCGCGGTTGCAGCGGCGCAGGCCGGCCCCGCATCTGGTCGTGCTGGCCCGCCCTGCCTTCCCGCGAGCCACCGTGGGGGAGTGATGCAGCGCCGCCAGTGCCCTTCGCGCCCCGCCCTCAGGCCCCTGCCGGGCGGCCGGATGGGGAGGGCTGGTACGCCTTGCACTGTGGGGGGCGTGAGCCCCCGGGCTCTCATGTGCGGGGCGCCCGTGATGGAATGCTCGAGTGGGGCCGGATGGAGTGGGGGTGCTGCTGTTGGGGGGTCGGTGGTGGCTGGTTTTGCTGGGGTGAGCGGTAGTGCGCAGTTTGGCAGATGGTTGCTGTGTGCGGTTGTGGCGCGGGTGCCGTGGTGGTGGGGTGAGGGAGTGCGCATGCATGTGGGTGCGTGGATGTGGTTGTGTCGGCTGTGTCGGTTCGTTGTGGCTTTTCACCTGAGACAGTGATTGCTTTTGCTGGTGTCTGCTTTCGGGGGGTTTTGGCCGTCTACTTTCCTTCTGTTGCCCTCGCTGCCGGGCGATTGCGTTCATCTCCGTGTACCACCTGATGCCTGTGGTCTGACACTCTAATCAGCAGCATCGTCCCGAAGTCTCACCAAGGCCAAGACATCCGATAGATTAGAGTTCCGAACATTGCCAAGCAGTGAACCGCAGGCAAAAGCGCGGACGCATCACGGCTGCTGGGGCGCTGCGCCGGAAGCCAAGCTATGATCTCAGTTGTGACAGCGAATGCGAGGTACTTCTGAAACTTTCACTACGGTATCCCCAACCTAGGGACCCTGCGCAGTTGCAGCGTACGTGATAGGTCGATGTTCCCGGCCAGGGGCTCGACTCGTTCGGAGAGATGTACAGATTTCGACGGCATGCCTTGGACTTATAAGAATTGAATCTACAATGTTTCACACAGTGATAGATCTAGGACTCAGCAGCGCCGAGGCAACAGAATCTACAATGCGTTACACAGTGATAGATCTAGGACTCAGCAGCGCCGAGGCAACAGACCAGGCAACAAGCAAACAGACAAACCGGCCACTGTAAGCACCAAGGCCACGCGCCGCACGAGCAAATGCCAGAACGAACTAGCGCCAGCTTAAAAGCAGACACTCGCACACCGCGCAGTACCACGCCGCCCACGCGCACACCAAACACACAGTCAGCACGCGCCGGCCACAAGCGGTCGCCGACTCGACACTAGCAGTCTGCACCGGCGCGCCGGCGCGCGCTATGGCCATCTGTGAGGCCGCGAGGCACCGGTCCAAGGAGCTGCAGCCACAGCCAGTCCGGCAGCATGAGCGGTGTCCGGGGAGGGGCGCGCACATGGTGTGACATTTTGTGACGAATGGGGCCGATCTGGCGTGGTCACTGCGCTAGGGTCTTGCAGCCCCGTCTGCCCATGCATGTGCTTTGGCAGAGTGTCAACACCGAAACATAGTTGATTGACCTTCAAGCGCCTACAGCAGGATCTTGCGCGTTGGCAGATGGCGTGCTGTTGTGGCGAGTGGGGTCGACGTGGCGACGCGGGGCCGTTGCGCTAGGGTCTTGCAGTCCCTCCTGCCCATGCATGTGCTTTGGCAGAGTGTCAACACCAAAACATGGTGAATCAATCTTCAAGCGCCTGCAGCAGAAGCCTGCGCGTTTGCAGATGGCGTGCTCTTGTGGCGAGTGGGGTCGACGTGGCGACGCGGGGTCGTTGCGCTAGGGTCTTGCAGTCCCCTCTGCCCATGCATGTGCTTTGACAGAGTGTCGTCACCGAAACATGGTGAATTGATCTTCAAGCGCCTGCGCCAGCAGAAGCGTGCGCGTTTTGCAGATGGCGTGCTGTTGTGGCGAGAGGGGTGGACGTGGCGACGCAGGGTCGTTTCGCTATGGTCTTGCAGTCCCTCCTGCCCATGCATGTGCTTTGGCAGAGTGTCAACACCAAAACATGGTGAATTGATCTTCAAGCGAATACAGCAGAAGCCGGCGCGTTTGCAGATGGCGTGCTGTTGTGGCGCGCGGGTTCAACGTGGCGACGCGGGGTCGTTGCGCTAGGGTCTTGCAGTCCCGTCTGCCCATGCATGTGCTTTGGCAGAGTGTTAACACCAAAATATGGTGAATTGATCTTCAAGCGCCTGCAGCAGAAGCCTGCGCGTTTGCAGATGGCGTGCTGTTGTGGCGAGTGCGGTCAACGTGGCGACGCGGGGCCGTTGCGCTAGGGTCTTGCAGTCCCGTCTGCCCATGCATGTGCTTTGGCAGAGTGTCAACACCAAAAATGGTGAATCGATCTTCAAGCGCCTGGAGCAGAAGCCTGCGCGTTTGCAGATGGCGTGCTGTTGTGGCGAGTGGGGTCGACGTGGCGACGCGGGTTCGTTGCGCTAGGGTCTTGCAGTCCCGTCTGCCCATGCATGTGCTTTGGCAGAGTGTCAACACCAAAACATGGTGAATCGATCTTCAAGCGCCTGCAGCAGATGCTTGCGTGTTTGCAGATGGCGTGCTGTTGTGGCGAGTGCGGTCAACGTGGCGACGCGGGGCCGTTGCGCTAGGGTCTTGCAGTCCCGTCTGCCCATGCATGTGCTTTGGCAGAGTGTCAACACCAAAAATGGTGAATCGATCTTCAAGCGCCTGGAGCAGAAGCCTGCGCGTTTGCAGATGGCGTGCTCTTGTGGCGAGTGGGGTCGACGTGGCGACGCGGGGTCGTTGCGCTAGGGTCTTGCAGTCCCGTCTGCCCATGCATGTGCTTTGGCAGAGTGTCAACACCAAAAATGGTGAATCGATCTTCAAGCGCCTGGAGCAGAAGCCTGCGCGTTTGCAGATGGCGTGCTCTTGTGGCGAGTGGGGTCGACGTGGCGACGCGGGGTCGTTGCGCTAGGGTCTTGCAGTCCCCTCTGCCCATGCATGTGCTTTGACAGTGTGTCGTCACCGAAACATGGTAAATTGATCTTCAAGCGCCTGCGCCAGCAGAAGCGTGCACGTTTTGCAGATGGCGTGCTGTTGTGGCGAGAGGGGTGGACGTGGCGACGCAGGGTCGTTGCGCTATGGTCTTGCAGTCCCTCCTGCCCATGCATGTGCTTTGGCAGAGTGTCAACACCAGAACATGGTGAATTGGTCTTCAAGCGTCTACAGCAGAAGCCTGCGCGTTTGCAGATGGCGTGCTGTTGTGGCGAGCGGGATCGACGTGGCGACGCGGGGTCGTTGCGCTAGGGTCTTGCAGTCCCGTCTGCCCATGCATGTGCTCTGGCAGAGTGTTAACACCAAAACATGGTGAACTGATCTTCAAGCGACTGCAGCAGAAGCCTGCGCGTTTGCATATGGCGTGCTGTTGTGGCGGGTGGGGTCGACGTGGCGACGCGGGGTCGTTGCGCTAGGGTCTTGCAGTCCCCTCTGCCCATGCATGTGCTTTGGCAGAGTGTCAACACCGAAACATGGTGGATTGATCTTCAGGCGCCTATAGCAGAAGCCTGCGCGTTTGCAGATGGCATGCTGTTGTGGCGAGTGGGGTCGACGTGGCGACGCGGGGTCGTTGCGCTAGGGTCTTGCAGCCCCGTCTGCCCATGCATGTGCTTTGCCAGAGTGTCAACACCGAACCACGGTGAATTGATCTTCAAGCGCCTGCGCCAGCAGAAGCGTGCGCGTTTTGCAGATGGCGTGCTGTTGTGGCAAGAGGGGTGGACGTGGCGACGCAGGGTCGTTGCGCTATGGTCTTGCAGTCCCTCCTGCCCATGCATGTGCTTTGGCAGAGTGTCAACACCAAAACATGGTGAATCAATCTTCAAGCGCCTGCAGCAGAAGCCTGCGCGTTTGCAGATGGCGTGCTCTTGTGGCGAGTGGGGTCGACGTGGCGACGCGGGGTCGTTGCGCTGGGGTCTTGCAGTCCCCTCTGCCCATGCATGTGCTTTGACAGAGTGTCGTCACCGAAACATGGTGAATTGATCTTCAAGCGCCTGTGCCAGCAGAAGCGTGCGCGTTTTGCAGATGGCGTGCTGTTGTGGCGAGAGGGGTGGACGTGGCGACGCGGGGTCGTTGCGCTAGGGTCTTGCAGTTCCGTCTGCCCATGCATGTGCTTTGGCAGAGTGTCAACACCAAAACATGGTGAATCGATCTTCAAGCGCCTGGAGCAGAAGCCTGCGCGTTTGCAGATGGCGTGCTGTTGTGGCGAGTGGGGTCGACGTGGCGACGCGGGGTCGTTGCGCTAGGGTCTTGCAGTCCCGTCTGCCCATGCATGTGCTTTGGCAGAGTGTTCACACCAAAACATGGTGAACTGATCTTCAAGCGCCTGCAGCAGAAGCCTGCGCGTTTGCAGATGGCGTGCTGTTGTGGCGAGTGGGGTCAACGTGGCAACGCGGGGTCGTTGCGCTAGGGTCTTGCAGCCGCGTCTGCCCATGCATGTGCTTTGACAGAGTGTCGTCACCGAAACATGGTGAATTGATCTTCAAGCGCCTGCGCCAGCAGAAGCGTGCGCGTTTTGCAGATGGCGTGCTGTTGTGGCGAGACGGGTGGACGTGGCGACGCAGGGTCGTTGCGCTATGGTCTTGCAGTCCCTCCTGCCCATGCATGTGCTTTGGCAGAGTGTCAACACCAAAACATGGTGAATCAATCTTCAAGCGCCTGCAGCAGAAGCCTGCGCGTTTGCAGATGGCGTGCTCTTGTGGCGAGTGGGATCGACGTGGCAACGCGGGGTGGTTGCGCTAGGGTCTTGCAGTCCCCTCTGCCCATGCATGTGCTTTGACAGAGTGTCGTCACCGAAACATGGTGAATTGATCTTCAAGCGCCTGCGCCAGCAGAAGCGTGCGCGTTTTGCAGATGGCGTGCTCTTGTGGCGAGTGGGGTCGACGTGGCGACGCAGGATCGTTGCGCTATGGTCTTGCAGTCCCTCCTGCCCATGCATGTGCTTTGGCAGAGTGTCAACACCAAAACATGGTGAATCAATCTTCAAGCGCCTGCAGCAGAAGCCTGCGCGTTTGCAGATGGCGTGCTCTTGTGGCGAGTGGGGTCGACGTGGCGACGCGGGGTCGTTGCGCTAGGGTCTTGCAGTCCCCTCTGCCCATGCATGTGCTTTGACAGAGTGTCGTCACCGAAACATGGTGAATTGATCTTCAAGCGCCTGCGCCAGCAGAAGCGTGCGCGTTTTGCAGATGGCGTGCTGTTGTGGCGAGAGGGGTGGACGTGGGCGACGCGGGGTCGTTGCGCTAGGGTCTTGCAGTTCCGTCTGCCCATGCATGTGCTTTGGCAGAGTGTCAACACCAAAACATGGTGAATCGATCTTCAAGCGCCTGGAGCAGAAGCCTGCGCGTTTGCAGATGGCGTGCTGTTGTGGCGAGTGGGGTCGACGTGGCGACGCGGGGGTCGTTGCGCTAGGGTCTTGCAGTCCCGTCTGCCCATGCATGTGCTTTGGCAGAGTGTTCACACCAAAAACATGGTGAACTGATCTTCAAGCGCCTGCAGCAGAAGCCTGCGCGTTTGCAGATGGCGTGCTGTTGTGGCGAGTGGGGTCAACGTGGCAACGCGGGGTCGTTGCGCTAGGGTCTTGCAGCCGCGTCTGCCCATGCATGTGCTTTGACAGAGTGTCGTCACCGAAACATGGTGAATTGATCTTCAAGCGCCTGCGCCAGCAGAAG
The DNA here is from genome assembly GCA_900538255.1 of Ulva mutabilis. Taxonomy (NCBI): domain Eukaryota; kingdom Viridiplantae; phylum Chlorophyta; class Ulvophyceae; order Ulvales; family Ulvaceae; genus Ulva; species Ulva mutabilis. The sequence goes on from UNSF01000131.1 coordinate 154,976, forward strand.
CGTGCGCGTTTTGCAGATGGCGTGCTGTTGTGGCGAGAGGGGTGGACGTGGCGACGCAGGGTCGTTGCGCTATGGTCTTGCAGTCCCGTCTGCCCATGCATGTGCTCTGGCAGAGTGTTAACACCAAAACATGGTGAACTGATCTTCAAGCGCCTGCAGCAGAAGCCTGCGCGTTTGCATATGGCGTGCTGTTGTGGCGGGTGGGGTCGACGTGGCGACGCGGGGTCGTTGCGCTAGGGTCTTGCAGTCCCCTCTGCCCATGCATGTGCTTTGGCAGAGTGTCAACACCGAAACATGGTGGATTGATCTTCAGGCGCCTATAGCAGAAGCCTGCGCGTTTGCAGATGGCATGCTGTTGTGGCGAGTGGGGTCGACGTGGCGACGCGGGGTCGTTGCGCTAGGGTCTTGCAGCCCCGTCTGCCCATGCATGTGCTTTGCCAGAGTGTCAACACCGAACCACGGTGAATTGATCTTCAAGCGCCTGCGCCAGCAGAAGCGTGCGCGTTTTGCAGATGGCGTGCTGTTGTGGCGAGAGGGGTGGACGTGGCGACGCAGGGTCGTTGCGCTATGGTCTTGCAGTCCCGTCTGCCCATGCATGTGCTCTGGCAGAGTGTTAACACCAAAACATGGTGAACTGATCTTCAAGCGCCTGCAGCAGAAGCCTGCGCGTTTGCATATGGCGTGCTGTTGTGGCGGGTGGGGTCGACGTGGCGACGCGGGGTCGTTGCGCTAGGGTCTTGCAGTCCCCTCTGCCCATGCATGTGCTTTGGCAGAGTGTCAACACCGAAACATGGTGGATTGATCTTCAGGCGCCTATAGCAGAAGCCTGCGCGTTTGCAGATGGCATGCTGTTGTGGCGAGTGGGGTCGACGTGGCGACGCGGGGTCGTTGCGCTAGGGTCTTGCAGCCCCGTCTGCCCATGCATGTGCTTTGCCAGAGTGTCAACACCGAACCACGGTGAATTGATCTTCAAGCGCCTGCGCCAGCAGAAGCGTGCGCGTTTTGCAGATGGCGTGCTGTTGTGGCAAGAGGGGTGGACGTGGCGACGCAGGGTCGTTGCGCTATGGTCTTGCAGTCCCTCCTGCCCATGCATGTGCTTTGGCAGAGTGTCAACACCAAAACATGGTGAATCAATCTTCAAGCGCCTGCAGCAGAAGCCTGCGCGTTTGCAGATGGCGTGCTCTTGTGGCGAGTGGGGTCGACGTGGCGACGCGGGGTCGTTGCGCTGGGGTCTTGCAGTCCCTTCTGCCCATGCATGTGCTTTGACAGAGTGTCGTCACCGAAACATGGTGAATTGATCTTCAAGCGCCTGTGCCAGCAGAAGCGTGCGCGTTTTGCAGATGGCGTGCTGTTGTGGCGAGAGGGTGGACGTGGCGACGCAGGGTCGTTGCGCTATGGTCTTGCAGTCCCTCCTGCCCATGCATGTGCTTTGGCAGAGTGTCAACACCAAAACATGGTGAATCAATCTTCAAGCGCCTGCAGCAGAAGCCTGCGCGTTTGCAGATGGCGTGCTCTTGTGGCGAGTGGGGTCGACGTGGCGACGCGGGGTCGTTGCGCTAGGGTCTTGCAGTCCCCTCTGCCCATGCATGTGCTTTGACAGAGTGTTGTCACCGAAACATGGTGAATTGATCTTCAAGCGCCTGCGCCAGCAGAAGCGTGCGCGTTTTGCAGATGGCGTGCTGTTGTGGCGAGAGGGGTGGACGTGGCGACGCGGGGTCGTTGCGCTAGGGTCTTGCAGTTCCGTCTGCCCATGCATGTGCTTTGGCAGAGTGTCAACACCAAAACATGGTGAATCGATCTTCAAGCGCCTGGAGCAGAAGCCTGCGCGTTTGCAGATGGCGTGCTGTTGTGGCGAGTTGGGTCGACGTGGCGACGCGGGGTCGTTGCGCTAGGGTCTTGCAGTCCCGTCTGCCCATGCATGTGCTTTGGCAGAGTGTTCACACCAAAACATGGTGAACTGATCTTCAAGCGCCTGCAGCAGAAGCCTGCGCGTTTGCAGATGGCGTGCTGTTGTGGCGAGTGGGGTCAACGTGGCAACGCGGGGTCGTTGCGCTAGGGTCTTGCAGCCGCGTCTGCCCATGCATGTGCTTTGACAGAGTGTCGTCACCGAAACATGGTGAATTGATCTTCAAGCGCCTGCGCCAGCAGAAGCGTGCGCGTTTTGCAGATGGCGTGCTGTTGTGGCGAGACGGGTGGACGTGGCGACGCAGGGTCGTTGCGCTATGGTCTTGCAGTCCCTCCTGCCCATGCATGTGCTTTGGCAGAGTGTCAACACCAAAACATGGTGAATCAATCTTCAAGCGCCTGCAGCAGAAGCCTGCGCGTTTGCAGATGGCGTGCTCTTGTGGCGAGTGGGATCGACGTGGCAACGCGGGGTGGTTGCGCTAGGGTCTTGCAGTCCCCTCTGCCCATGCATGTGCTTTGACAGAGTGTCGTCACCGAAACATGGTGAATTGATCTTCAAGCGCCTGCGCCAGCAGAAGCGTGCGCGTTTTGCAGATGGCGTGCTCTTGTGGCGAGTGGGGTCGACGTGGCGACGCAGGATCGTTGCGCTATGGTCTTGCAGTCCCTCCTGCCCATGCATGTGCTTTGGCAGAGTGTCAACACCAAAACATGGTGAATCAATCTTCAAGCGCCTGCAGCAGAAGCCTGCGCGTTTGCAGATGGCGTGCTCTTGTGGCGAGTGGGATCGACGTGGCAACGCGGGGTGGTTGCGCTAGGGTCTTGCAGTCCCCTCTGCCCATGCATGTGCTTTGACAGAGTGTCGTCACCGAAACATGGTGAATTGATCTTCAAGCGCCTGCGCCAGCAGAAGCGTGCGCGTTTTGCAGATGGCGTGCTCTTGTGGCGAGTGGGGTCGACGTGGCGACGCAGGATCGTTGCGCTATGGTCTTGCAGTCCCTCCTGCCCATGCATGTGCTTTGGCAGAGTGTCAACACCAAAACATGGTGAATCAATCTTCAAGCGCCTGCAGCAGAAGCCTGCGCGTTTGCAGATGGCGTGCTCTTGTGGCGAGTGGGATCGACGTGGCAACGCGGGGTGGTTGCGCTAGGGTCTTGCAGTCCCCTCTGCCCATGCATGTGCTTTGACAGAGTGTCGTCACCGAAACATGGTGAATTGATCTTCAAGCGCCTGCGCCAGCAGAAGCGTGCGCGTTTTGCAGATGGCGTGCTCTTGTGGCGAGTGGGGTCGACGTGGCGACGCAGGATCGTTGCGCTATGGTCTTGCAGTCCCTCCTGCCCATGCATGTGCTTTGGCAGAGTGTCAACACCAAAACATGGTGAATCAATCTTCAAGCGCCTGCAGCAGAAGCCTGCGCGTTTGCAGATGGCGTGCTCTTGTGGCGAGTGGGATCGACGTGGCAACGCGGGGTGGTTGCGCTAGGGTCTTGCAGTCCCCTCTGCCCATGCATGTGCTTTGACAGAGTGTCGTCACCGAAACATGGTGAATTGATCTTCAAGCGCCTGCGCCAGCAGAAGCGTGCGCGTTTTGCAGATGGCGTGCTCTTGTGGCGAGTGGGGTCGACGTGGCGACGCAGGATCGTTGCGCTATGGTCTTGCAGTCCCTCCTGCCCATGCATGTGCTTTGGCAGAGTGTCAACACCAAAACATGGTGAATCAATCTTCAAGCGCCTGCAGCAGAAGCCTGCGCGTTTGCAGATGGCGTGCTCTTGTGGCGAGTGGGGTCGACGTGGCGACGCGGGGTCGTTGCGCTAGGGTCTTGCAGTCCCCTCTGCCCATGCATGTGCTTTAACAGAGTGTCGTCACCGAAACATGGTGAATTGATCTTCAAGCGCCTGCGCCAGCAGAAGCGTGCGCGTTTTGCAGATGGCGTGCTGTTGTGGCGAGAGGGGTGGACGTGGCGACGCAGGGTCGTTGCGCTATGGTCTTGCAGTCCCTCCTGCCCATGCATGTGCTTTGGCAGAGTGTCAACACCAAAACATGGTGAATTGATCTTCAAGCGAATACAGCAGAAGCCTGCGCGTTTGCAGATGGCGTGCTGTTGTGGCGCGCGGGTTCAACGTGGCGACGCGGGGTCGTTGCGCTAGGGTCTTGCAGTCCCGTCTGCCCATGCATGTGCTTTGGCAGAGTGTTAACACCAAAATATGGTGAATTGATCTTCAAGCGCCTGCAGCAGAAGCCTGCGCGTTTGCAGATGGCGTGCTGTTGTGGCGAGTGCGGTCAACGTGGCGACGCGGGGCCGTTGCGCTAGGGTCTTGCAGTCCCGTCTGCCCATGCATGTGCTTTGGCAGAGTGTCAACACCAAAAATGGTGAATCGATCTTCAAGCGCCTGGAGCAGAAGCCTGCGCGTTTGCAGATGGCGTGCTGTTGTGGCGAGTGGGGTCGACGTGGCGACGCGGGTTCGTTGCGCTAGGGTCTTGCAGTCCCGTCTGCCCATGCATGTGCTTTGGCAGAGTGTCAACACCAAAACATGGTGAATCGATCTTCAAGCGCCTGCAGCAGATGCTTGCGTGTTTGCAGATGGCGTGCTCTTGTGGCCAGTTGGGTCGACGTGGCGACGCGAGGTCGTTGCGCGAGGGTCTTGCAATCCCGTCTGCCCATGCATGTGCTTTAACAGAGTGTCAACACCAAAACATGGTGAATCAATCTTCAGGCGCCTGCAGCAGAAGCCTCCGCGTTTGCAGATGGCGTGCTCTTGTGGCGAGTGGGGTCGACGTGGCGACGCGGGGTCGTTGCGCTAGGGTCCTGCAGTCCCGTCTGCCCATGCATGTGCTTTGGCAGAGTGTTAACACCAAAACATGGTGAATTGATCTTCAAGCGCCTGCAGCAGAAGCCTGCGCGTTTGCAGATGGCGTGCTGTTGTGGCGAGTGGGGTCGACGTGGCGACGCGGGGTCGTTGCGCTAGGGTCTTGCAGTCCCGTCTGCCCATGCATGTGCTTTGGCAGAGTGTCAACACCAAAACATGGTGAATCGATCTTCAAGCGCCTGCAGCAGATGCTTGCGTGTTTGCAGATGGCGTGCTGTTGTGGCCAGTTGGGTCGACGTGGCGACGCGAGGTCGTTGCGCGAGGGTCTTGCAATCCCGTCTGCCCATGCATGTGCTTTGGCAGAGTGTCGTCACCGAAACATGGTGAATTGATCTTCAAGCGCCTGCGCCAGCAGAAGCGTGCGCGTTTTGCAGATGGCGTGCTGTTGTGGCGAGAGGGGTCGACGTGGCGACGCGGGGTCGTTGCGCTAGGGTCCTGCAGTCCCGTCTGCCCATGCATGTGCTTTGGCAGAGTGTCAACACCAAAACATGGTGAATCGATCTTCAAGCGCCTGCAGCAGATGCTTGCGTGTTTGCAGATGGCGTGCTGTTGTGGCCAGTTGGGTCGACGTGGCGACGCGAGGTCGTTGCGCGAGGGTCTTGCAGTCCCTCCTGCCCATGCATGTGCTTTGGCAGAGTGTCAACACCAAAACATGGTGAATCAATCTTCAAGCGCCTGCAGCAGAAGCCTGCGCGTTTGCAGATGGCGTGCTCTTGTGGCGAGTGGGGTCGACGTGGCGACGCGGGGTCGTTGCGCTAGGGTCTTGCAGCCGCGTCTGCCCATGCATGTGCTTTGACAGAGTGTCGTCACCGAAACATGGTGAATTGATCTTCAAGCGCCTGCGCCAGCAGAAGCGTGCGCGTTTTGCAGATGGCGTGCTGTTGTGGCGAGAGGGGTGGACGTGGCGACGCAGGGTCGTTGCGCTATGGTCTTGCAGTCCCTCCTGCCCATGCATGTGCTTTGGCAGAGTGTCAACACCAAAACATGGTGAATCAATCTTCAAGCGCCTGCAGCAGAAGCCTGCGCGATTGCAGATGGCGTGCTCTTGTGGCGAGTGGGGTCGATGTGGCGACGCGGGGTCACTGCGCTAGGGTCTTGCAGCCCCGTCTGCCCATGCATGTGCTTTGGCAGAGTGTCAACACCGAAACATAGTTGATTGACCTTCAAGCGCCTACAGCAGGATCTTGCGCGTTGGCAGATGGCGTGCTGTTGTGGCGAGTGGGGTCGACGTGGCGACGCGGGGCCGTTGCGCTAGGGTCTTGCAGTCCCTCCTGCCCATACATGTGCTTTGACAGAGTGTCGTCACCGAAACATGGTGAATTGATCTTCAAGCGCCTGCGCCAGCAGAAGCGTGCGCGTTTTGCAGATGGCGTGCTCTTGTGGCGAGTGGGGTCGACGTGGCGACGCAGGATCGTTGCGCTATGGTCTTGCAGTCCCTCCTGCCCATGCATGTGCTTTGGCAGAGTGTCAACACCAAAACATGGTGAATCAATCTTCAAGCGCCTGCAGCAGAAGCCTGCGCGTTTGCAGATGGCGTGCTCTTGTGGCGAGTGGGGTCGACGTGGCGACGCGGGGTCGTTGCGCTAGGGTCTTGCAGTCCCCTCTGCCCATGCATGTGCTTTGACAGAGTGTCGTCACCGAAACATGGTGAATTGATCTTCAAGCGCCTGCGCCAGCAGAAGCGTGCGCGTTTTGCAGATGGCGTGCTGTTGTGGCGAGAGGGGTGGACGTGGCGACGCAGGGTCGTTGCGCTATGGTCTTGCAGTCCCTCCTGCCCATGCATGTGCTTTGGCAGAGTGTCAACACCAAAACATGGTGAATTGATCTTCAAGCGAATACAGCAGAAGCCTGCGCGTTTGCAGATGGCGTGCTGTTGTGGCGCGCGGGTTCAACGTGGCGACGCGGGGTCGTTGCGCTAGGGTCTTGCAGTCCCGTCTGCCCATGCATGTGCTTTGGCAGAGTGTTAACACCAAAATATGGTGAATTGATCTTCAAGCGCCTGCAGCAGAAGCCTGCGCGTTTGCAGATGGCGTGCTGTTGTGGCGAGTGCGGTCAACGTGGCGACGCGGGGCCGTTGCGCTAGGGTCTTGCAGTCCCGTCTGCCCATGCATGTGCTTTGGCAGAGTGTCAACACCAAAACTGGTGAATCGATCTTCAAGCGCCTGGAGCAGAAGCCTGCGCGTTTGCAGATGGCGTGCTGTTGTGGCGAGTGGGGTCGACGTGGCGACGCGGGTTCGTTGCGCTAGGGTCTTGCAGTCCCGTCTGCCCATGCATGTGCTTTGGCAGAGTGTCAACACCAAAACATGGTGAATCGATCTTCAAGCGCCTGCAGCAGATGCTTGCGTGTTTGCAGATGGCGTGCTGTTGTGGCCAGTTGGGTCGACGTGGCGACGCGGGGCCGTTGCGCTAGGGTCTTGCAGTCCCGTCTGCCCATGCATGTGCTTTGGCAGAGTGTCAACACCAAAACTGGTGAATCGATCTTCAAGCGCCTGGAGCAGAAGCCTGCGCGTTTGCAGATGGCGTGCTGTTGTGGCGAGTGGGGTCGACGTGGCGACGCGGGTTCGTTGCGCTAGGGTCTTGCAGTCCCGTCTGCCCATGCATGTGCTTTGGCAGAGTGTCAACACCAAAACATGGTGAATCGATCTTCAAGCGCCTGCAGCAGATGCTTGCGTGTTTGCAGATGGCGTGCTGTTGTGGCCAGTTGGGTCGACGTGGCGACGCGAGGTCGTTGCGCGAGGGTCTTGCAATCCCGTCTGCCCATGCATGTGCTTTGGCAGAGTGTCAACACCAAAACATGGTGAATCAATCTTCAGGCGCCTGCAGCAGAAGCCTCCGCGTTTGCAGATGGCGTGCTCTTGTGGCGAGTGGGGTCGACGTGGCGACGCGGTGTCGTTGCGCTAGGGTCCTGCAGTCCCGTCTGCCCATGCATGTGCTTTGGCAGAGTGTCAACACCAAAACATGGTGAATCGATCTTCAAGCGCCTGCAGCAGATGCTTGCGTGTTTGCAGATGGCGTGCTGTTGTGGCCAGTTGGGTCGACGTGGCGACGCGAGGTCGTTGCGCGAGGGTCTTGCAATCCCGTCTGCCCATGCATGTGCTTTGGCAGAGTGTCAACACCAAAACATGGTGAATCAATCTTCAGGCGCCTGCAGCAGAAGCCTCCGCGTTTGCAGATGGCGTGCTCTTGTGGCGAGTGGGATCGACGTGGCAACGCGGGGTCGTTGCGCGAGGGTCTTGCAGTCCCCTCTGCCCATGCATGTGCTTTGACAGAGTGTCGTCACCGAAACATGGTGAATTGATCTTCAAGCGCCTGCGCCAGCAGAAGCGTGCGCGTTTTGCAGATGGCGTGCTCTTGTGGCGAGTGGGGTCGACGTGGCGACGCAGGATCATTGCGCTATGGTCTTGCAGTCCCTCCTGCCCATGCATGTGCTTTGGCAGAGTGTCAACACCAAAACATGGTGAATCAATCTTCAAGCGCCTGCAGCAGAAGCCTGCGCGTTTGCAGATGGCGTGCTCTTGTGGCGAGTGGGGTCGACGTGGCGACGCGGGGTCGTTGCGCTAGGGTCTTGCAGTCCCCTCTGCCCATGCATGTGCTTTGACAGAGTGTCGTCACCGAAACATGGTGAATTGATCTTCAAGCGCCTGCGCCAGCAGAAGCGTGCGCGTTTTGCAGATGGCATGCTGTTGTGGCGAGAGGGGTGGACGTGGCGACGCAGGGTCGTTGCGCTATGGTCTTGCAGTCCCTCCTGCCCATGCATGTGCTTTGGCAGAGTGTCAACACCAAAACATGGTGAATTGATCTTCAAGCGAATACAGCAGAAGCCTGCGCGTTTGCAGATGGCGTGCTGTTGTGGCGCGCGGGTTCAACGTGGCGACGCGGGGTCGTTGCGCTAGGGTCTTGCAGTCCCGTCTGCCCATGCATGTGCTTTGGCAGAGTGTTAACACCAAAATATGGTGAATTGATCTTCAAGCGCCTGCAGCAGAAGCCTGCGCGTTTGCAGATGGCGTGCTGTTGTGGCGAGTGCGGTCAACGTGGCGACGCGGGGCCGTTGCGCTAGGGTCTTGCAGTCCCCTCTGCCCATGCATGTGCTTTGACAGAGTGTCGTCACCGAAACATGGTGAATTGATCTTCAAGCGCCTGCGCCAGCAGAAGCGTGCGCGTTTTGCAGATGGCGTGCTCTTGTGGCGAGTGGGGTCGACGTGGCGACGCAGGATCGTTGCGCTATGGTCTTGCAGTCCCTCCTGCCCATGCATGTGCTTTGGCAGAGTGTCAACACCAAAACATGGTGAATCAATCTTCAAGCGCCTGCAGCAGAAGCGTGCGCGTTTTGCAGATGGCGTGCTCTTGTGGCGAATGGGGTCGACGTGGCGACGCAGGATCGTTGCGCTATGGTCTTGCAGTCCCTCCTGCCCATGCATGTGCTTTGGCAGAGTGTCAACACCAAAACATGGTGAATCAATCTTCAAGCGCCTGCAGCAGAAGCCTGCGCGTTTGCAGATGGCGTGCTCTTGTGGCGAGTGGGGTCGACGTGGCGACGCGGGGTCGTTGCGCTAGGGTCTTGCAGTCCCCTCTGCCCATGCATGTGCTTTGACAGAGTGTCGTCACCGAAACATGGTGAATTGATCTTCAAGCGCCTGCGCCAGCAGAAGCGTGCGCGTTTTGCAGATGGCGTGCTGTTGTGGCGAGAGGGGTGGACGTGGCGACGCAGGGTCGTTGCGCTATGGTCTTGCAGTCCCTCCTGCCCATGCATGTGCTTTGGCAGAGTGTCAACACCAAAACATGGTGAATTGATCTTCAAGCGAATACAGCAGAAGCCTGCGCGTTTGCAGATGGCGTGCTGTTGTGGCGCGCGGGTTCAACGTGGCGACGCGGGGTCGTTGCGCTAGGGTCTTGCAGTCCCGTCTGCCCATGCATGTGCTTTGGCAGAGTGTTAACACCAAAATATGGTGAATTGATCTTCAAGCGCCTGCAGCAGAAGCCTGCGCGTTTGCAGATGGCGTGCTGTTGTGGCGAGTGCGGTCAACGTGGCGACGCGGGGCCGTTGCGCTAGGGTCTTGCAGTCCCGTCTGCCCATGCATGTGCTTTGGCAGAGTGTCAACACCAAAACTGGTGAATCGATCTTCAAGCGCCTGGAGCAGAAGCCTGCGCGTTTGCAGATGGCGTGCTGTTGTGGCGAGTGGGGTCGACGTGGCGACGCGGGTTCGTTGCGCTAGGGTCTTGCAGTCCCGTCTGCCCATGCATGTGCTTTGGCAGAGTGTCAACACCAAAACATGGTGAATCGATCTTCAAGCGCCTGCAGCAGATGCTTGCGTGTTTGCAGATGGCGTGCTGTTGTGGCCAGTTGGGTCGACGTGGCGACGCGGGGCCGTTGCGCTAGGGTCTTGCAGTCCCGTCTGCCCATGCATGTGCTTTGGCAGAGTGTCAACACCAAAACTGGTGAATCGATCTTCAAGCGCCTGGAGCAGAAGCCTGCGCGTTTGCAGATGGCGTGCTGTTGTGGCGAGTGGGGTCGACGTGGCAACGCGGGTTCGTTGCGCTAGGGTCTTGCAGTCCCGTCTGCCCATGCATGTGCTTTGGCAGAGTGTCAACACCAAAACATGGTGAATCGATCTTCAAGCGCCTGCAGCAGATGCCTTGCGTGTTTGCAGATGGCGTGCTGTTGTGGCCAGTTGGGTCGACGTGGCGACGCGAGGTCGTTGCGCGAGGGTCTTGCAATCCCGTCTGCCCATGCATGTGCTTTGGCAGAGTGTCAACACCAAAACATGGTGAATCAATCTTCAGGCGCCTGCAGCAGAAGCCTCCGCGTTTGCAGATGGCGTGCTCTTGTGGCGAGTGGGGTCGACGTGGCGACGCGGGGTCGTTGCGCGAGGGTCCTGCAGTCCCGTCTGCCCATGCATGTGCTTTGGCAGAGTGTTAACACCAAAACATGGTGAATCGATCTTCAAGCGCCTGCAGCAGATGCTTGCGTGTTTGCAGATGGCGTGCTGTTGTGGCCAGTTGGGTCGACGTGGCGACGCGAGGTCGTTGCGCGAGGGTCTTGCAATCCCGTCTGCCCATGCATGTGCTTTGGCAGAGTGTCAACACCAAAACATGGTGAATCATCTTCAGGCGCCTGCAGCAGAAGCCTCCGCGTTTGCAGATGGCGTGCTCTTGTGGCGAGTGGGGTCGACGTGGCGACGCGGGGTCGTTGCGCTAGGGTCCTGCAGTCCCGTCTGCCCATGCATGTGCTTTGGCAGAGTGTCAACACCAAAACATGGTGAATCGATCTTCAAGCGCCTGCAGCAGATGCTTGCGTGTTTGCAGATGGCGTGCTGTTGTGGCCAGTTGGGTCGACGTGGCGACGCGAGGTCGTTGCGCGAGGGTCTTGCAATCCCGTCTGCCCATGCATGTGCTTTGGCAGAGTGTCAACACCAAAACATGGTGAATCAATCTTCAGGCGCCTGCAGCAGAAGCCTCCGCGTTTGCAGATGGCGTGCTCTTGTGGCGAGTGGGATCGACGTGGCAACGCGGGGTCGTTGCGCGAGGGTCTTGCAGTCCCCTCTGCCCATGCATGTGCTTTGACAGAGTGTCGTCACCGAAACATGGTGAATTGATCTTCAAGCGCCTGCGCCAGCAGAAGCGTGCGCGTTTTGCAGATGGCGTGCTCTTGTGGCGAGTGGGGTCGACGTGGCGACGCAGGATCATTGCGCTATGGTCTTGCAGTCCCTCCTGCCCATGCATGTGCTTTGGCAGAGTGTCAACACCAAAACATGGTGAATCAATCTTCAAGCGCCTGCAGCAGAAGCCTGCGCGTTTGCAGATGGCGTGCTCTTGTGGCGAGTGGGGTCGACGTGGCGACGCGGGGTCGTTGCGCTAGGGTCTTGCAGTCCCCTCTGCCCATGCATGTGCTTTGACAGAGTGTCGTCACCGAAACATGGTGAATTGATCTTCAAGCGCCTGCGCCAGCAGAAGCGTGCGCGTTTTGCAGATGGCATGCTGTTGTGGCGAGAGGGGTGGACGTGGCGACGCAGGGTCGTTGCGCTATGGTCTTGCAGTCCCTCCTGCCCATGCATGTGCTTTGGCAGAGTGTCAACACCAAAACATGGTGAATTGATCTTCAAGCGAATACAGCAGAAGCCTGCGCGTTTGCAGATGGCGTGCTGTTGTGGCGCGCGGGTTCAACGTGGCGACGCGGGGTCGTTGCGCTAGGGTCTTGCAGTCCCGTCTGCCCATGCATGTGCTTTGGCAGAGTGTTAACACCAAAATATGGTGAATTGATCTTCAAGCGCCTGCAGCAGAAGCCTGCGCGTTTGCAGATGGCGTGCTGTTGTGGCGAGTGCGGTCAACGTGGCGACGCGGGGCCGTTGCGCTAGGGTCTTGCAGTCCCCTCTGCCCATGCATGTGCTTTGACAGAGTGTCGTCACCGAAACATGGTGAATTGATCTTCAAGCGCCTGCGCCAGCAGAAGCGTGCGCGTTTTGCAGATGGCGTGCTCTTGTGGCGAGTGGGGTCGACGTGGCGACGCAGGATCGTTGCGCTATGGTCTTGCAGTCCCTCCTGCCCATGCATGTGCTTTGGCAGAGTGTCAACACCAAAACATGGTGAATCAATCTTCAAGCGCCTGCAGCAGAAGCCTGCGCGTTTGCAGATGGCGTGCTCTTGTGGCGAGTGGGGTTGACGTGGCGACGCGGGGTCGTTGCGCTAGGGTCTTGCAGTCCCCTCTGCCCATGCATGTGCTTTGACAGAGTGTCGTCACCGAAACATGGTGAATTGATCTTCAAGCGCCTGCGCCAGCAGAAGCGTGCGCGTTTTGCAGATGGCGTGCTGTTGTGGCGAGAGGGGTGGACGTGGCGACGCAGGGTCGTTGCGCTATGGTCTTGCAGTCCCTCCTGCCCATGCATGTGCTTTGGCAGAGTGTCAACACCAAAACATGGTGAATTGATCTTCAAGCGAATACAGCAGAAGCCTGCGCGTTTGCAGATGGCGTGCTGTTGTGGCGCGCGGGTTCAACGTGGCGACGCGGGGTCGTTGCGCTAGGGTCTTGCAGTCCCGTCTGCCCATGCATGTGCTTTGGCAGAGTGTTAACACCAAAATATGGTGAATTGATCTTCAAGCGCCTGCAGCAGAAGCCTGCGCGTTTGCAGATGGCGTGCTGTTGTGGCGAGTGCGGTCAACGTGGCGACGCGGGGCCGTTGCGCTAGGGTCTTGCAGTCCCGTCTGCCCATGCATGTGCTTTGGCAGAGTGTTAACACCAAAATATGGTGAATTGATCTTCAAGCGCCTGCAGCAGAAGCCTGCGCGTTTGCAGATGGCGTGCTGTTGTGGCGAGTGCGGTCAACGTGGCGACGCGGGGCCGTTGCGCTAGGGTCTTGCAGTCCCCTCTGCCCATGCATGTGCTTTGACAGAGTGTCGTCACCGAAACATGGTGAATTGATCTTCAAGCGCCTGCGCCAGCAGAAGCGTGCGCGTTTGCAGATGGCGTGCTCTTGTGGCGAGTGGGGTCGACGTGGCGACGCAGGATCGTTGCGCTATGGTCTTGCAGTCCCTCCTGCCCATGCATGTGCTTTGGCAGAGTGTCAACACCAAAACATGGTGAATCAATCTTCAAGCGCCTGCAGCAGAAGCCTGCGCGTTTGCAGATGGCGTGCTCTTGTGGCGAGTGGGGTTGACGTGGCGACGCGGGGTCGTTGCGCTAGGGTCTTGCAGTCCCGTCTGCCCATGCATGTGCTTTGGCAGAGTGTTAACACCAAAACATGGTAAATCGATCTTCAAGCGCCTGCAGCAGATGCTTGCGTGTTTGCAGATGGCGTGCTGTTGTGGCCAGTTGGGTCGACGTGGCGACGCGAGGTCGTTGCGCGAGGGTCTTGCAATCCCGTCTGCCCATGCATGTGCTTTGGCAGAGTGTCAACACCAAAACATGGTGAATCAATCTTCAGGCGCCTGCAGCAGAAGCCTCCGCGTTTGCAGATGGCGTGCTCTTGTGGCGAGTGGGGTCGACGTGGCGACGCGGGGTCGTTGCGCTAGGGTCCTGCAGTCCCGTCTGCCCATGCATGTGCTTTGGCAGAGTGTCAACACCAAAACATGGTGAATCGATCTTCAAGCGCCTGCAGCAGATGCTTGCGTGTTTGCAGATGGCGTGCTGTTGTGGCCAGTTGGGTCGACGTGGCGACGCGAGGTCGTTGCGCGAGGGTCTTGCAATCCCGTCTGCCCATGCATGTGCTTTGGCAGAGTGTCAACACCAAAACATGGTGAATCAATCTTCAGGCGCCTGCAGCAGAAGCCTCCGCGTTTGCAGATGGCGTGCTCTTGTGGCGAGTGGGATCGACGTGGCAACGCGGGGTCGTTGCGCGAGGGTCTTGCAGTCCCCTCTGCCCATGCATGTGCTTTGACAGAGTGTCGTCACCGAAACATGGTGAATTGATCTTCAAGCGCCTGCGCCAGCAGAAGCGTGCGCGTTTTGCAGATGGCGTGCTCTTGTGGCGAGTGGGGTCGACGTGGCGACGCAGGATCATTGCGCTATGGTCTTGCAGTCCCTCCTGCCCATGCATGTGCTTTGGCAGAGTGTCAACACCAAAACATGGTGAATCAATCTTCAAGCGCCTGCAGCAGAAGCCTGCGCGTTTGCAGATGGCGTGCTCTTGTGGCGAGTGGGGTCGACGTGGCGACGCGGGGTCGTTGCGCTAGGGTCTTGCAGTCCCCTCTGCCCATGCATGTGCTTTGACAGAGTGTCGTCACCGAAACATGGTGAATTGATCTTCAAGCGCCTGCGCCAGCAGAAGCGTGCGCGTTTTGCAGATGGCATGCTGTTGTGGCGAGAGGGGTGGACGTGGCGACGCAGGGTCGTTGCGCTATGGTCTTGCAGTCCCTCCTGCCCATGCATGTGCTTTGGCAGAGTGTCAACACCAAAACATGGTGAATTGATCTTCAAGCGAATACAGCAGAAGCCTGCGCGTTTGCAGATGGCGTGCTGTTGTGGCGCGCGGGTTCAACGTGGCGACGCGGGGTCGTTGCGCTAGGGTCTTGCAGTCCCGTCTGCCCATGCATGTGCTTTGGCAGAGTGTTAACACCAAAATATGGTGAATTGATCTTCAAGCGCCTGCAGCAGAAGCCTGCGCGTTTGCAGATGGCGTGCTGTTGTGGCGAGTGCGGTCAACGTGGCGACGCGGGGCCGTTGCGCTAGGGTCTTGCAGTCCCGTCTGCCCATGCATGTGCTTTGGCAGAGTGTTAACACCAAAATATGGTGAATTGATCTTCAAGCGCGTGCAGCAGAAGCCTGCGCGTTTGCAGATGGCGTGCTGTTGTGGCGAGTGCGGTCAACGTGGCGACGCGGGGCCGTTGCGCTAGGGTCTTGCAGTCCCCTCTGCCCATGCATGTGCTTTGACAGAGTGTCGTCACCGAAACATGGTGAATTGATCTTCAAGCGCCTGCGCCAGCAGAAGCGTGCGCGTTTTGCAGATGGCGTGCTCTTGTGGCGAGTGGGGTCGACGTGGCGACGCAGGATCGTTGCGCTATGGTCTTGCAGTCCCTCCTGCCCATGCATGTGCTTTGGCAGAGTGTCAACACCAAAACATGGTGAATCAATCTTCAAGCGCCTGCAGCAGAAGCCTGCGCGTTTGCAGATGGCGTGCTCTTGTGGCGAGTGGGGTTGACGTGGCGACGCGGGGTCGTTGCGCTAGGGTCTTGCAGTCCCCTCTGCCCATGCATGTGCTTTGACAGAGTGTCGTCACCGAAACATGGTGAATTGATCTTCAAGCGCCTGCGCCAGCAGAAGCGTGCGCGTTTTGCAGATGGCGTGCTGTTGTGGCGAGAGGGGTGGACGTGGCGACGCAGGGTCGTTGCGCTATGGTCTTGCAGTCCCTCCTGCCCATGCATGTGCTTTGGCAGAGTGTCAACACCAAAACATGGTGAATTGATCTTCAAGCGAATACAGCAGAAGCCTGCGCGTTTGCAGATGGCGTGCTGTTGTGGCGCGCGGGTTCAACGTGGCGACGCGGGGTCGTTGCGCTAGGGTCTTGCAGTCCCGTCTGCCCATGCATGTGCTTTGGCAGAGTGTTAACACCAAAATATGGTGAATTGATCTTCAAGCGCCTGCAGCAGAAGCCTGCGCGTTTGCAGATGGCGTGCTGTTGTGGCGAGTGCGGTCAACGTGGCGACGCGGGGCCGTTGCGCTAGGGTCTTGCAGTCCCGTCTGCCCATGCATGTGCTTTGGCAGAGTGTCAACACCAAAAATGGTGAATCGATCTTCAAGCGCCTGGAGCAGAAGCCTGCGCGTTTGCAGATGGCGTGCTGTTGTGGCGAGTGGGGTCGACGTGGCGACGCGGGTTCGTTGCGCTAGGGTCTTGCAGTCCCGTCTGCCCATGCATGTGCTTTGGCAGAGTGTCAACACCAAAACATGGTGAATCGATCTTCAAGCGCCTGCAGCAGATGCTTGCGTGTTTGCAGATGGCGTGCTGTTGTGGCCAGTTGGGTCGACGTGGCGACGCGGGGTCGTTGCGCGAGGGTCTTGCAATCCCGTCTGCCCATGCATGTGCTTTGGCAGAGTGTCAACACCAAAACATGGTGAATCAATCTTCAGGCGCCTGCAGCAGAAGCCTCCGCGTTTGCAGATGGCGTGCTCTTGTGGCGAGTGGGGTCGACGTGGCGACGCGGGGTCGTTGCGCTAGGGTCCTGCAGTCCCGTCTGCCCATGCATGTGCTTTGGCAGAGTGTCAACACCAAAACATGGTGAATCGATCTTCAAGCGCCTGCAGCAGATGCTTGCGTGTTTGCAGATGGCGTGCTGTTGTGGCCAGTTGGGTCGACGTGGCGACGCGAGGTCGTTGCGCGAGGGTCCTGCAGTCCCGTCTGCCCATGCATGTGCTTTGGCAGAGTGTCAACACCAAAACATGGTGAATCGATCTTCAAGCGCCTGCAGCAGATGCTTGCGTGTTTGCAGATGGCGTGCTGTTGTGGCCAGTTGGGTCGACGTGGCGACGCGAGGTCGTTGCGCGAGGGTCTTGCAATCCCGTCTGCCCATGCATGTGCTTTGGCAGAGTGTCAACACCAAAACATGGTGAATCAATCTTCAGGCGCCTGCAGCAGAAGCCTCCGCGTTTGCAGATGGCGTGCTCTTGTGGCGAGTGGGATCGACGTGGCAACGCGGGGTCGTTGCGCGAGGGTCTTGCAGTCCCCTCTGCCCATGCATGTGCTTTGACAGAGTGTCGTCACCGAAACATGGTGAATTGATCTTCAAGCGCCTGCGCCAGCAGAAGCGTGCGCGTTTTGCAGATGGCGTGCTGTTGTGGCGAGAGGGGTGGACGTGGCGACGCAGGGTCGTTGCGCTATGGTCTTGCAGTCCCTCCTGCCCATGCATGTGCTTTGGCAGAGTGTCAACACCAAAACATGGTGAATCAATCTTCAAGCGCCTGCAGCAGAAGCCTGCGCGTTTGCAGATGGCGTGCTCTTGTGGCGAGTGGGGTTGACGTGGCGACGCGGGGTCGTTGCGCTAGGGTCTTGCAGTCCCCTCTGCCATGCATGTGCTTTGACAGAGTGTCGTCACCGAAACATGGTGAATTGATCTTCAAGCGCCTGCGCCAGCAGAAGCGTGCGCGTTTTGCAGATGGCATGCTGTTGTGGCGAGAGGGGTGGACGTGGCGACGCAGGGTCGTTGCGCTATGGTCTTGCAGTCCCTCCTGCCCATGCATGTGCTTTGGCAGAGTGTCAACACCAAAACATGGTGAATTGATCTTCAAGCGAATACAGCAGAAGCCTGCGCGTTTGCAGATGGCGTGCTGTTGTGGCGCGCGGGTTCAACGTGGCGACGCGGGGTCGTTGCGCTAGGGTCTTGCAGTCCCGTCTGCCCATGCATGTGCTTTGGCAGAGTGTTAACACCAAAATATGGTGAATTGATCTTCAAGCGCCTGCAGCAGAAGCCTGC
This sequence comes from Ulva mutabilis, assembly GCA_900538255.1. NCBI lineage: Eukaryota > Viridiplantae > Chlorophyta > Ulvophyceae > Ulvales > Ulvaceae > Ulva > Ulva mutabilis. The sequence goes on from UNSF01000131.1 coordinate 172,638, forward strand.
GCGTTTGCAGATGGCGTGCTGTTGTGGCGAGTGCGGTCAACGTGGCGACGCGGGGCCGTTGCGCTAGGGTCTTGCAGTCCCCTCTGCCCATGCATGTGCTTTGACAGAGTGTCGTCACCGAAACATGGTGAATTGATCTTCAAGCGCCTGCGCCAGCAGAAGCGTGCGCGTTTTGCAGATGGCGTGCTCTTGTGGCGAGTGGGGTCGACGTGGCGACGCAGGATCGTTGCGCTATGGTCTTGCAGTCCCTCCTGCCCATGCATGTGCTTTGGCAGAGTGTCAACACCAAAACATGGTGAATCAATCTTCAAGCGCCTGCAGCAGAAGCCTGCGCGTTTGCAGATGGCGTGCTCTTGTGGCGAGTGGGGTTGACGTGGCGACGCGGGGTCGTTGCGCTAGGGTCTTGCAGTCCCCTCTGCCCATGCATGTGCTTTGACAGAGTGTCGTCACCGAAACATGGTGAATTGATCTTCAAGCGCCTGCGCCAGCAGAAGCGTGCGCGTTTTGCAGATGGGCGTGCTGTTGTGGCGAGAGGGGTGGACGTGGCGACGCAGGGTCGTTGCGCTATGGTCTTGGCAGTCCCTCCTGCCCATGCATGTGCTTTGGCAGAGTGTCAACACCAAAACATGGTGAATTGATCTTCAAGCGAATACAGCAGAAGCCTGCGCGTTTGCAGATGGCGTGCTGTTGTGGCGCGCGGGTTCAACGTGGCGACGCGGGGTCGTTGCGCTAGGGTCTTGCAGTCCCGTCTGCCCATGCATGTGCTTTGGCAGAGTGTCAACACCAAAACATGGTGAATGATCTTCAAGCGCCTGCAGCAGAAGCCTGCGCGTTTGCAGATGGCGTGCTGTTGTGGCGAGTGGGGTCGACGTGGCGACGCGGGGTCGTTGCGCTAGGGTCTTGCAGTCCCGTCTGCCCATGCATGTGCTTTGGCAGAGTGTCAACACCAAAACATGGTGAATCGATCTTCAAGCGCCTGGCAGCAGAAGCCTGCGCGTTTGCAGATGGCGTGCTGTTGTGGCGAGTGGGGTCGACGTGGCGACGCGGGTCGTTGCGCTAGGGTCTTGCAGTCCCGTCTGCCCATGCATGTGCTTTGGCAGAGTGTCAACACCAAAACATGGTGAATCGATCTTCAAGCGCCTGCAGCAGAAGCCTGCGCGTTTGCAGATGGCGTGCTGTTGTGGCGAGTGGGTCGACGTGGCGACGCGGGGTCGTTGCGCTAGGGTCTTGCAGTCCCGTCTGCCCATGCATGTGCTTTGGCAGAGTGTCAACACCAAAACATGGTGAATCAATCTTCAAGCGCCTGCAGCAGAAGCCTGCGCGTTTGCAGATGGCGTGCTGTTGTGGCGAGTGGGGTCGACGTGGCGACGCGGGGTCGTTGCGCTAGGGTCTTGCAGTCCCCTCTGCCCATGCATGTGCTTTGACAGAGTGTCAACACCAAAACATGGTGAATTGATCTTCAAGCGCCTGCCAGCAGAAGCTGCGCGTTTGCAGATGGCGTGCTGTTGTGGCGAGTGGGGTCGACGTGGCGACGCAGGGTCGTTGCGCTAGGGTCTTGCAGTCCCTCCTGCCCATGCATGTGCTTTGGCAGAGTGTCAACACCGAAACATGGTGAATTGATCTTCAAGCGCCTGCCAGCAGAAGCCTGCGCGTTTGCAGATGGCGTGCTGTTGTGGCGAGTGGGTCGACGTGGCGACGCGGGGTCGTTGCGCTAGGGTCTTGCAGTCCGTCTGCCCATGCATGTGCTTTGGCAGAGTGTCAACACCAAAACATGGTGAATCGATCTTCAAGCGCCTGGAGCAGAAGCCTGCGCGTTTGCAGATGGCGTGCTGTTGTGGCGAGTGGGGTCGACGTGGCGACGCGGGGTCGTTGCGCGAGGGTCTTGCAATCCCGTCTGCCCATGCATGTGCTTTGGCAGAGTGTCAACACCAAAACATGGTGAATCGATCTTCAAGCGCCTGCAGCAGATGCTTGCGTGTTTGCAGATGGCGTGCTGTTGTGGCCAGTTGGGTCGACGTGGCGACGCGGGGTCGTTGCGCGAGGGTCTTGCAATCCCGTCTGCCCATGCATGTGCTTTGGCAGAGTGTCAACACCAAAACATGGTGAATCAATCTTCAGGCGCCTGCAGCAGAAGCCTCCGCGTTTGCAGATGGCGTGCTCTTGTGGCGAGTGGGGTCGACGTGGCGACGCGGGGTCGTTGCGCTAGGGTCCTGCAGTCCCGTCTGCCCATGCATGTGCTTTGACAGAGTGTTAACACCAAAACATGGTGAATTGATCTTCAAGCGCCTGCAGCAGAAGCCTGCGCGTTTGCAGATGGCGTGCTGTTGTGGCGAGTGCGGTCAACGTGGCGACGCGGGGCCGTTGCGCTAGGGTCTTGCAGTCCCGTCTGCCCATGCATGTGCTTTGGCAGAGTGTCAACACCAAAAATGGTGAATCGATCTTCAAGCGCCTGGAGCAGAAGCCTGCGCGTTTGCAGATGGCGTGCTGTTGTGGCGACAGGGGTGGACGTGGCGACGCAGGGTCGTTGCGCTATGGTCTTGCAGTCCCTCCTGCCCATGCATGTGCTTTGGCAAAGTGTAAACACAGAAACATAGTGGATATATCTGCAAGCGCCTACAGCAGGATCTTGCACGTTGGCAGATGGCGTGCTGTTGTGGCGAGTGGGGTCGACGTGGCGACGCGGGGTCGTTGCGCTAGGGTCTTGCAGTCCCGTCTGCCCATGCATGTGCTTTGGCAGAGTTTGAACACCAAAACATGGTGAACTGATCTTCAAGCGCCTGCAGCAGAAGCCTGCGCGTTTGCAGATGGCGTGCTGTTGTGGCGAGTGCGGTCAACGTCGCGACGCGGGGCCGTTGCGCTAGGGTCTTGCAGTCCCGTCTGCCCATGCATGTGCTTTGGCAGAGTGTCAACACCAAAATATGGTGAATAGATCTTCAAGCGCCTGCAGCAGAAGCCTGCGCGTTTGCATATGGCGTGCTGTTGTGGCGGGTGGGGTCGACGTGGCGACGCGGGGTCGTTGCGCTAGGGTCTTGCAGTCCCCTCTGCCCATGCATGTGCTTTGGCAGAGTGTCAACACCAAAACATGGTGAATCGATCTTCAAGCGCCTGGAGCAGAAGCCTGCGCGTTTGCAGATGGCGTGCTGTTGTGGCGACAGGGGTGGACGTGGCGACGCAGGGTCGTTGCGCTATGGTCTTGCAGTCCCTCCTGCCCATGCATGTGCTTTGGCAAAGTGTAAACACAGAAACATAGTGGATATATCTGCAAGCGCCTACAGCAGGATCTTGCACGTTGGCAGATGGCGTGCTGTTGTGGCGAGTGGGGTCGACGTGGCGACGCGGGGTCGTTGCGCTAGGGTCTTGCAGTCCCGTCTGCCCATGCATGTGCTTTGGCAGAGTTTGAACACCAAAACATGGTGAACTGATCTTCAAGCGCCTGCAGCAGAAGCCTGCGCGTTTGCAGATGGCGTGCTGTTGTGGCGAGTGCGGTCAACGTCGCGACGCGGGGCCGTTGCGCTAGGGTCTTGCAGTCCCGTCTGCCCATGCATGTGCTTTGGCAGAGTGTCAACACCAAAATATGGTGAATAGATCTTCAAGCGCCTGCAGCAGAAGCCTGCGCGTTTGCAGATGGCGTGCTGTTGTGGCGGGTGGGGTCGACGTGGCGACGCGGGGTCGTTGCGCTAGGGTCTTGCAGTCCCCTCTGCCCATGCATGTGCTTTGGCAGAGTGTCAACACCAAAACATGGTGAATCAATCTTCAGGCGCCTGCAGCAGAAGCCTGCGCGTTTGCAGATGGCGTGCTCTTGTGGCGAGTGGGGTCGACGTGGCGACGCGGGGTCGTTGCGCTAGGGTCTTGCAGTCCCCTCTGCCCATGCATGTGCTTTGACAGTGTGTCGTCACCGAAACATGGTAAATTGATCTTCAAGCGCCTGCGCAAGCAGAAGCGTGCGCGTTTTGCAGATGGCGTGCTGTTGTGGCGAGAGGGGTGGACGTGGCGACGCAGGGTCGTTGCGCTATGGTCTTGCAGTCCCTCCTGCCCATGCATGTGCTTTGGCAGATTGTCAACACCAGAACATGGTGAATTGGTCTTCAAGCGTCTACAGCAGAAGCCTGCGCGTTTGCAGATGGCGTGCTGTTGTGGCGAGCGGGATCGACGTGGCGACGCGGGGTCGTTGCGCTAGGGTCTTGCAGTCCCGTCTGCCCATGCATGTGCTTTGGCAGAGTGTTAACACCAAAACATGGTGAACTGATCTTCAAGCGCCTGCAGCAGAAGCCTGCGCGTTTGCATATGGCGTGCTGTTGTGGCGGGTGGGGTCGACGTGGCGACGCGGGGTCGTTGCGCTAGGGTCTTGCAGTCCCCTCTGCCCATGCATGTGCTTTGGCAGAGTGTCAACACCAAAACATGGTAAATCAATCTTCAGGCGCCTGCAGCAGAAGCCTGCGCGTTTGCAGATGGCATGCTGTTGTGGCGAGTGAGGTCGACGTGGTGACGCGGGGTCGTTGCGTTAGGGTCTTGCAGCCCCGTCTGCCCATGCATGTGCTTTGCCAGAGTGTCAACACCGAACCATGGTGAATTGATCTTCAAGCGTCTACAGCAGAAGCCTGCGCGTTTGCAGATGGCGTGCTGATGTGGCCAGTTGGGTCGACGTGGCGACGCGGGGTCGTTTCGCTAGGGTCTTGCAATCCCGTCTGCCCATGCATGTGCTTTGGCAGAGTGTCAACACCAAAACATGGTGAAACTATCTTCAAGCGCCTGGAGCAGAAGCCTGCGCGTTTGCAGATGGCGTGCTGTTGTGGCGAGTGGGGTCGACGTGGCGACGCGGGGTCGTTGCGCTAGGGTCTTGCAGTCCCGTCTGCCCATGCATGTGCTTTGGCAGAGTGTCAACACCAAAATATGGTGAATAGATCTTCAAGCGCCTGCAGCAGAAGCCTGCGCGTTTGCATATGGCGTGCTGTTGTGGCGGGTGGGGTCGACGTGGCGACGCGGGGTCTTTGCGCTAGGGTCTTGCAGTCCCCTCTGCCCATGCATGTGCTTTGGCAGAGTGTCAACACCAAAACATGGTGAATCAATCTTCAGGCGCCTGCAGCAGAAGCCTGCGCGTTTGCAGATGGCGTGCTCTTGTGGCGAGTGGGGTCGACGTGGCGACGCGGGGTCGTTGCGCTAGGGTCTTGCAGTCCCCTCTGCCCATGCATGTGCTTTGACAGTGTGTCGTCACCGAAACATGGTAAATTGATCTTCAAGCGCCTGCGCCAGCAGAAGCGTGCGCGTTTTGCAGATGGCGTGCTGTTGTGGCGAGAGGGGTGGACGTGGCGACGCAGGGTCGTTGCGCTATGGTCTTGCAGTCCCTCCTGCCCATGCATGTGCTTTGGCAGAGTGTCAACACCAGAACATGGTGAATTGGTCTTCAAGCGTCTACAGCAGAAGCCTGCGCGTTTGCAGATGGCGTGCTGTTGTGGCGCGCGGGTTCAACGTGGCGACGCGGGGTCGTTGCGCTAGGGTCTTGCAGTCCCGTCTGCCCATGCATGTGCTTTGGCAGAGTGTCAACACCAAAAATGGTGAATCGATCTTCAAGCGCCTGGAGCAGAAGCCTGCGCGTTTGCAGATGGCGTGCTGTTGTGGCGACAGGGGTGGACGTGGCGACGCAGGGTCGTTGCGCTAGGGTCTTGCAGTCCCCTCTGCCCATGCATGTGCTTTGGCAGAGTGTCAACACCAAAACATGGTAAATCAATCTTCAGGCGCCTGCAGCAGAAGCCTGCGCGTTTGCAGATGGCATGCTGTTGTGGCGAGTGAGGTCGACGTGGTGACGCGGGGTCGTTGCGTTAGGGTCTTGCAGCCCCGTCTGCCCATGCATGTGCTTTGCCAGAGTGTCAACACCGAACCATGGTGAATTGATCTTCAAGCGTCTACAGCAGAAGCCTGCGCGTTTGCAGATGGCGTGCTGATGTGGCCAGTTGGGTCGACGTGGCGACGCGGGGTCGTTTCGCTAGGGTCTTGCAATCCCGTCTGCCCATGCATGTGCTTTGGCAGAGTGTCAACACCAAAACATGGTGAAACTATCTTCAAGCGCCTGGAGCAGAAGCCTGCGCGTTTGCAGATGGCGTGCTGTTGTGGCGAGTGGGGTCGACGTGGCGACGCGGGGTCGTTGCGCTAGGGTCTTGCAGTCCCGTCTGCCCATGCATGTGCTTTGGCAGAGTGTCAACACCAAAATATGGTGAATAGATCTTCAAGCGCCTGCAGCAGAAGCCTGCGCGTTTGCATATGGCGTGCTGTTGTGGCGGGTGGGGTCGACGTGGCGACGCGGGGTCTTTGCGCTAGGGTCTTGCAGTCCCCTCTGCCCATGCATGTGCTTTGGCAGAGTGTCAACACCAAAACATGGTGAATCAATCTTCAGGCGCCTGCAGCAGAAGCCTGCGCGTTTGCAGATGGCGTGCTCTTGTGGCGAGTGGGGTCGACGTGGCGACGCGGGGTCGTTGCGCTAGGGTCTTGCAGTCCCCTCTGCCCATGCATGTGCTTTGACAGTGTGTCGTCACCGAAACATGGTAAATTGATCTTCAAGCGCCTGCGCCAGCAGAAGCGTGCGCGTTTTGCAGATGGCGTGCTGTTGTGGCGAGAGGGGTGGACGTGGCGACGCAGGGTCGTTGCGCTATGGTCTTGCAGTCCCTCCTGCCCATGCATGTGCTTTGGCAGAGTGTCAACACCAGAACATGGTGAATTGGTCTTCAAGCGTCTACAGCAGAAGCCTGCGCGTTTGCAGATGGCGTGCTGTTGTGGCGAGCGGGATCGACGTGGCGACGCGGGGTCGTTGCGCTAGGGTCTTGCAGTCCCGTCTGCCCATGCATGTGCTTTGGCAGAGTGTTAACACCAAAACATGGTGAACTGATCTTCAAGCGCCTGCAGCAGAAGCCTGCGCGTTTGCATATGGCGTGCTGTTGTGGCGGGTGGGGTCGACGTGGCGACGCGGGGTCGTTGCGCTAGGGTCTTGCAGTCCCTCTGCCCATGCATGTGCTTTGGCAGAGTGTCAACACCGAAACATGGTGGATTGATCTTCAGGCGCCTATAGCAGAAGCCTGCGCGTTTGCAGATGGCATGCTGTTGTGGCGAGTGGGGTCGACGTGGCGACGCGGGGTCGTTGCGCTAGGGTCTTGCAGCCCCGTCTGCCCATGCATGTGCTTTGCCAGAGTGTCAACACCGAACCATGGTGAATTGATCTTCAAGCGCCTGCGCCAGCAGAAGCGTGCGCGTTTTGCAGATGGCGTGCTGTTGTGGCAAGAGGGGTGGACGTGGCGACGCAGGGTCGTTGCGCTATGGTCTTGCAGTCCCTCCTGCCCATGCATGTGCTTTGGCAGAGTGTCAACACCAAAACATGGTGAATCAATCTTCAAGCGCCTGCAGCAGAAGCCTGCGCGTTTGCAGATGGCGTGCTGTTGTGGCGAGTGGGGTCGACGTGGCGACGCGGGGTCGTTGCGCTAGGGTCTTGCAGTCCCCTCTGCCCATGCATGTGCTTTGACAGAGTGTCGTCACCGAAACATGGTGAATTGATCTTCAAGCGCCTGTGCCAGCAGAAGCGTGCGCGTTTTGCAGATGGCGTGCTGTTGTGGCGAGAGGGGTGGACGTGGCGACGCAGGGTCGTTGCGCTATGGTCTTGCAGTCCCTCCTGCCCATGCATGTGCTTTGGCAGAGTGTCAACACCGAAACATGGTGAATTGATCTTCAAGCGCCTGCGCCAGCAGAAGCCTGCGCGTTTTGCAGATGGCGTGCTGTTGTGGCGAGTGGGGTCGGACGTGGCGACGCGGGGTCGTTGCGCTAGGGTCTTGCAGTCCCGTCTGCCCATGCATGTGCTTTGGCAGAGTGTCAACACCAAAACATGGTGAATCGATCTTCAAGCGCCTGGAGCAGAAGCCTGCGCGTTTGCAGATGGCGTGCTGTTGTGGCGAGTGGGGTCGACGTGGCGACGCGGGGTCGTTGCGCTAGGGTCTTGCAGTCCCGTCTGCCCATGCATGTGCTTTGGCAGAGTGTCAACACCAAAACATGGTGAACTGATCTTCAAGCGCCTGCAGCAGAAGCCTGCGCGTTTGCAGATGGCGTGCTGTTGTGGCGAGTGGGGTCGACGTGGCGACGCGGGGTCGTTGCGCTAGGGTCTTGCAGTCCCCTCTGCCCATGCATGTGCTTTGACAGAGTGTCGTCACCGAAACATGGTGAATTGATCTTCAGCGCCTGCGCCAGCAGAAGCGTGCGCGTTTGCAGATGGCGTGCTGTTGTGGCGAGTGGGGACGTGGCGACGCAGGGTCGTTGCGCTAGGGTCTTGCAGTCCCTCTGCCCATGCATGTGCTTTGGCAGAGTGTCAACCAAAAACATGGTGAATCAATCTTCAAGCGCCTGCAGCAGAAGCCTGCGCGTTTGCAGATGGCGTGCTCTTGTGGCGAGTGGGGTCGACGTGGCGACGCGGGGTCGTTGCGCTAGTCTGCCAATGCATGTGCTTTGGCAGAGTGTCAACACAGAAACATAGTGGTATACTGCAAGCGCCTCAGCAGGATCTTGCACTGCGCCTGCGCCAGAAGCCTGCGCGTTTTGCAGATGGCGTGCTGTTGTGGCGAGTGGGGTCGACGTGGCGACGCAGGGTCGTTGCGCTAGGGTCTTGCAGTCCCGTCTGCCCATGCATGTGCTTTGGCAGAGTGTCAACACCAAACATGGTGAATGATCTTCAAGCGCCTGCAGCAGAAGCCTGCGCGTTTGCATATGGCGTGCTGTTGTGGCGGGTGGGGTCGACGTGGCGACGCGGGGTCGTTGCGCTAGGGTCTTGCAGTCCCCTCTGCCCATGCATGTGCTTTGGCAGAGTGTCAACACCGAAACATGGTGGATTGATCTTCAGGCGCCTATAGCAGAAGCCTGCGCGTTTGCAGATGGCATGCTGTTGTGGCGAGTGGGGTCGACGTGGCGACGCGGGGTCGTTGCGCTAGGGTCTTGCAGCCCCGTCTGCCCATGCATGTGCTTTGCCAGAGTGTCAACACCGAACCATGGTGAATTGATCTTCAAGCGCCTGCGCCAGCAGAAGCGTGCGCGTTTTGCAGATGGCGTGCTGTTGTGGCAAGAGGGGTGGACGTGGCGACGCAGGGTCGTTGCGCTATGGTCTTGCAGTCCCTCCTGCCCATGCATGTGCTTTGGCAGAGTGTCAACACCAAAACATGGTGAATCAATCTTCAAGCGCCTGCAGCAGAAGCCTGCGCGTTTGCAGATGGCGTGCTGTTGTGGCGAGTGGGGTCGACGTGGCGACGCGGGGTCGTTGCGCTAGGGTCTTGCAGTCCCCTCTGCCCATGCATGTGCTTTGACAGAGTGTCGTCACCGAAACATGGTGAATTGATCTTCAAGCGCCTGTGCCAGCAGAAGCGTGCGCGTTTTGCAGATGGCGTGCTGTTGTGGCGAGAGGGGTGGACGTGGCGACGCAGGGTCGTTGCGCTATGGTCTTGCAGTCCCTCCTGCCCATGCATGTGCTTTGGCAGAGTGTCAACACCGAAACATGGTGAATTGATCTTCAAGCGCCTGCGCCAGCAGAAGCCTGCGCGTTTTGCAGATGGCGTGCTGTTGTGGCGAGAGGGGTGGACGTGGCGACGCGGGGTCGTTGCGCTAGGGTCTTGCAGTTCCGTCTGCCCATGCATGTGCTTTGGCAGAGTGTCAACACCAAAACATGGTGAATCGATCTTCAAGCGCCTGGAGCAGAAGCCTGCGCGTTTGCAGATGGCGTGCTGTTGTGGCGAGTGGGGTCGACGTGGCGACGCGGGGTCGTTGCGCTAGGGTCTTGCAGTCCCGTCTGCCCATGCATGTGCTTTGGCAGAGTGTTCACACCAAAACATGGTGAACTGATCTTCAAGCGCCTGCAGCAGAAGCCTGCGCGTTTGCAGATGGCGTGCTGTTGTGGCGAGTGGGGTCAACGTGGCAACGCGGGGTCGTTGCGCTAGGGTCTTGCAGCCGCGTCTGCCCATGCATGTGCTTTGACAGAGTGTCGTCACCGAAACATGGTGAATTGATCTTCAAGCGCCTGCGCCAGCAGAAGCGTGCGCGTTTTGCAGATGGCGTGCTGTTGTGGCGAGAGGGGTGGACGTGGCGACGCAGGGTCGTTGCGCTATGGTCTTGCAGTCCCTCCTGCCCATGCATGTGCTTTGGCAGAGTGTCAACACCAAAACATGGTGAATCAATCTTCAAGCGCCTGCAGCAGAAGCCTGCGCGATTGCAGATGGCGTGCTCTTGTGGCGAGTGGGGTCGATGTGGCGACGCGGGGTCGTTGCGCCCGTCTGCCAATGCATGTGCTTTGGCAAAGTGTAAACACAGAAACATAGTGGATATATCTGCAAGCGCCTACAGCAGGATCTTGCACGTTGGCGTCCTGCGCCAGCAGAAGCGTGCGCGTTTTGCAGATGGCGTGCTGTTGTGGCAAGAGGGGTGGACGTGGCGACGCAGGGTCGTTGCGCTAGGGTCTTGCAGCCCCGTCTGCCCATGCATGTGCTTTGCCAGAGTGTCAACACCGAACCATGGTGAATTGATCTTCAAGCGCCTGCGCCAGCAGAAGCGTGCGCGTTTTGCAGATGGCGTGCTGTTGTGGCAAGAGGGGTGGACGTGGCGACGCAGGGTCGTTGCGCTATGGTCTTGCAGTCCCTCCTGCCCATGCATGTGCTTTGGCAGAGTGTCAACACCAAAACATGGTGAATCAATCTTCAAGCGCCTGCAGCAGAAGCCTGCGCGTTTGCAGATGGCGTGCTGTTGTGGCGAGTGGGGTCGACGTGGCGACGCGGGGTCGTTGCGCTAGGGTCTTGCAGTCCCCTCTGCCCATGCATGTGCTTTGACAGAGTGTCGTCACCGAAACATGGTGAATTGATCTTCAAGCGCCTGTGCCAGCAGAAGCGTGCGCGTTTTGCAGATGGCGTGCTGTTGTGGCGAGAGGGGTGGACGTGGCGACGCAGGGTCGTTGCGCTATGGTCTTGCAGTCCCTCCTGCCCATGCATGTGCTTTGGCAGAGTGTCAACACCGAAACATGGTGAATTGATCTTCAAGCGCCTGCGCCAGCAGAAGCCTGCGCGTTTTGCAGATGGCGTGCTGTTGTGGCGAGAGGGGTGGACGTGGCGACGCGGGGTCGTTGCGCTAGGGTCTTGCAGTTCCGTCTGCCCATGCATGTGCTTTGGCAGAGTGTCAACACCAAAACATGGTGAATCGATCTTCAAGCGCCTGGAGCAGAAGCCTGCGCGTTTGCAGATGGCGTGCTGTTGTGGCGAGTGGGGTCGACGTGGCGACGCGGGGTCGTTGCGCTAGGGTCTTGCAGTCCCGTCTGCCCATGCATGTGCTTTGGCAGAGTGTTCACACCAAAACATGGTGAACTGATCTTCAAGCGCCTGCAGCAGAAGCCTGCGCGTTTGCAGATGGCGTGCTGTTGTGGCGAGTGGGGTCAACGTGGCAACGCGGGGTCGTTGCGCTAGGGTCTTGCAGCCGCGTCTGCCCATGCATGTGCTTTGACAGAGTGTCGTCACCGAAACATGGTGAATTGATCTTCAAGCGCCTGCGCCAGCAGAAGCGTGCGCGTTTTGCAGATGGCGTGCTGTTGTGGCGAGAGGGGTGGACGTGGCGACGCAGGGTCGTTGCGCTATGGTCTTGCAGTCCCTCCTGCCCATGCATGTGCTTTGGCAGAGTGTCAACACCAAAACATGGTGAATCAATCTTCAAGCGCCTGCAGCAGAAGCCTGCGCGATTGCAGATGGCGTGCTCTTGTGGCGAGTGGGGTCGATGTGGCGACGCGGGGTCGTTGCGCCCGTCTGCCAATGCATGTGCTTTGGCAAAGTGTAAACACAGAAACATAGTGGATATATCTGCAAGCGCCTACAGCAGGATCTTGCACGTGGGCGTCCTGCGCCAGCAGAAGCGTGCGCGTTTTGCAGATGGCGTGCTGTTGTGGCGAGAGGGGTGGACGTGGCGACGCAGGGTCGTTGCGCTATGGTCTTGCAGTCCCTCCTGCCCATGCACGTGCTTTGGCAGAGTGTCAACACCAAAACATGGTGAATTGATCTTCAAGCGTCTGCACCAGAAGCCTGCGCGTTTGCAGATGGCGTGCTGTTGTGGCGAGTGGGGTCGACGTGGCGACGCGGGGTCGTTGCGCTAGGGTCTTGCAGCCGCGTCTGCCAATGCATGTGCTTTGACAGAGTGTCGTCACCGAAACATGGTGAATTGATCTTCAAGCGCCTGTGCCAGCAGAAGCGTGCGCGTTTTGCAGATGGCGTGCTGTTGTGGCGAGAGGGGTGGACGTGGCGACGCAGGGTCGTTGCGCTATGGTCTTGCAGTCCCTCCTGCCCATGCATGTGCTTTGGCAGAGTGTCAACACCAAAACATGGTGAATCAATCTTCAAGCGCCTGCAGCAGAAGCCTGCGCGTTTGCAGATGGCGTGCTCTTGTGGCGAGTGGGGTCGACGTGGCGACGCGGGGTCGTTGCGCTAGGGTCTTGCAGTCCCCTCTGCCCATGCATGTGCTTTGACAGAGTGTTCACACCAAAACATGGTGAACTGATCTTCAAGCGCCTGCAGCAGAAGCCTGCGCGTTTGCAGATGGCGTGCTGTTGTGGCGAGTGGGGTCAACGTGGCGACGCGTGGTCGTTGCGCTAGGGTCTTGCAGTCCCGTCTGCCCATGCATGTGCTTTGGCAGACTGTTCACACCAAAACATGGTGAACTGATCTTCAAGCGCCTGCAGCAGAAGCCTGCGCGTTTGCAGATGGCCTGCTGTTGTGGCGAGTGGGGTCAACGTGGCAACGCGGGGTCGTTGCGCTAGGGTCTTGCAGCCCCGTCTGCCCATGTATGTGCTTTGACAGAGTGTCGTCACCGAAACATGGTGAATTGATCTTCAAGCGCCTGCGCCAGCAGAAGCGTGCGCGTTTTGCAGATGGCGTGCTGTTGTGGCGAGAGGGGTGGACGTGGCGACGCAGGGTCGTTGCGCTATGGTCTTGCAGTCCCTCCTGCCCATGCATGTGCTTTGGCAGAGTGTCAACACCGAAACATAGTGGATTGATCTTTAAGCGCCTGCAGCAGATGCCTGCGCGTTTGCAGATGGCATGCTCTTGTGGCGAGTGGGATCGACGTGGCGACGCGGGGTCGTTGCGCTAGGGTCTTGCAGCCCCGTCTGCCCATGCATGTGCTTTGGCAGAGTATCAACACCGAAACATAGTGGATTGATCTTCAAGGACCTGCAGCAGAAGCGTGCGCATTTGCAGATGGCGTGCTGTTGTGGCGAGTGGGGTCGACGTGGCGACGCGGGGTCGTTGCGCTAGGGTGTTGCAGCCCCGTCTGCCCATGCATGTGCTTTGGCAGAGTATCAACACCGAAACATAGTGGATTGATCTTCAAGCGTCTACAGCAGATGCCTGCGCGTTTGCAGATGGCGTGCTGTTGTGGCGAGTGGGGTCGACGTGGCGACGCGTGGTCGTTGCGCTAGGGTGTTGCAGCCCCGTCTGCCCATGCATGTGCTTTGGCAGAGTGTCAACACCGAAACATAGTGGATTGATCTTTAAGCGCCTGCAGCAGATGCCTGCGCGTTTGCAGATGGCATGCTCTTGTGGCGAGTGGGATCGACGTGGCGACGCGGGGTCGTTGCGCTAGGGTCTTGCAGCCCCGTCTGCCCATGCATGTGCTTTGGCAGAGTATCAACACCGAAACATAGTGGATTGATCTTCAAGCGTCTACAGCAGATGCCTGCGCGTTTGCAGATGGCGTGCTGTTGTGGCGAGTGGGGTCGACGTGGCGAGGCGTGGTCGTTGCGCTAGGGTGTTGCAGCCCCGTCTGCCCATGCATGTGCTTTGGCAGAGTGTTAACACCGAAACATGGTGGATTGATCTTTAAGCGCCTGCAGCAGATGCCTGCGCGTTGGCAGATGGCATGCTCTTGTGGCGAGTGGGATCGACGTGGCGACGCGGGGTCGTTGCGCTAGGGTCTTGCAGCCCCGTCTGCCCATGGATGTGCTTTGGCAGAGTATCAACACCGAAACATAGTGGATTGATCTTCAAGCGTCTACAGCAGATGCCTGCGCGTTTGCAGATGGCGTGCTGTTGTGGCGAGTGGGGTCGACGTGGCGACGCGGGGTCGTTGCGCTAGGGCCTTGCATTCCCGTCTGCCCATGCATGTGCTTTGGCAGAGTGTCAACACCGAAACATAGTGGATTGATCTTTAAGCGCCTGCAGCAGATGCCTGCGCGTTTGCAGATGGCATGCTCTTGTGGCGAGTGGGATCGACGTGGCGACGCGGGGTCGTTGCGCTAGGGTCTTGCAGCCCCGTCTGCCCATGCATGTGCTTTGGCAAAGTATCAACACCGAAACATAGTGGATTGATCTTCAAGCGTCTACAGCAGATGCCTGCGCGTTTGCAGATGGCGTGCTGTTGTGGCGAGTGGGGTCGACGTGGCGACGCGGGGTCGTTGCGCTAGGGCCTTGCATTCCCGTCTGCCCATGCATGTGCTTTGGCAGAGTGTCAACACCGAAACATAGTGGATTGATCTTTAAGCGCCTGCAGCAGATGCCTGCGCGTTTGCAGATGGCATGCTCTTGTGGCGAGTGGGATCGACGTGGCGACGCGGGGTCGTTGCGCTAGGGTCTTGCAGCCCTGTCTGCCCATGCATGTGCTTTGGCAGAGTATCAACACCGAAACATAGTGGATTGATCTTCAAGCGTCTACAGCAGATGCCTGCGCGTTTGCAGATGGCGTGCTGTTGTGGCGAGTGGGGTCGACGTGGCGAGGCGTGGTCGTTGCGCTAGGGTGTTGCAGCCCCGTCTGCCCATGCATGTGCTTTGGCAGAGTGTTAACACCGAAACATGGTGGATTGATCTTTAAGCGCCTGCAGCAGATGCCTGCGCGCTGGCAGATGGCATGCTCTTGTGGCGAGTGGGATCGACGTGGCGACGCGGGGTCGTTGCGCTAGGGTCTTGCAGCCCCGTCTGCCCATGCATGTGCTTTGGCAGAGTATCAACACCGAAACATAGTGGATTGATCTTCAAGCGTCTACAGCAGATGCCTGCGCGTTTGCAGATGGCGTGCTGTTGTGGCGAGTGGGGTCGACGTGGCGACGCGGGGTCGTTGCGCTAGGGCCTTGCATTCCCGTCTACCCATGCATGTGCTTTGGCAGAGTGTCAACACCGAAACATAGTGGATTGATCTTTAAGCGCCTGCAGCAGATGCCTGCGCGTTTGCAGATGGCATGCTCTTGTGGCGAGTGGGATCGACGTGGCGACGCGGGGTCGTTGCGCTAGGGTCTTGCAGCCCCGTCTGCCCATGCATGTGCTTTGGCAGAGTATCAACACCGAAACATAGTGGATTGATCTTCAAGCGTCTACAGCAGATGCCTGCGCGTTTGCAGATGGCGTGCTGTTGTGGCGAGTGGGGTCGACGTGGCGACGCGTGGTCGTTGCGCTAGGGTGTTGCAGCCCCGTCTGCCCATGCATGTGCTTTGGCAGAGTGTCAACACCGAAACATAGTAAATTGATCTTTAAGCGCCTGCAGCAGATGCCTGCGCGTTTGCAGATGGCATGCTCTTGTGGCGAGTGGGGTCGACGTGGCGACGCGGGGTCGTTGCGCTAGGGCCTTGCATTCCCGTCTGCCCATGCATGTGCTTTGGCAGAGTATCAACACCGAAACATAGTGGATTGATCTTCAAGCGTCTACAGCAGATGCCTGCGCGTTTGCAGATGGCGTGCTGTTGTGGCGAGTGGGGTCGACGTGGCGACGCGGGGTCGTTGCGCTAGGGCCTTGCATTCCCGTCTGCCCATGCATGTTCTTTGGCAGAGTGTCAACACCGAAACATAGTGGAATGACCTTCAAGCGCCTACTGCAGAAGCCTGCGCGTTTGCAGATGGCGTGCTGTTGTAGCGAGTGGGGCCGACGTGGCGACGCGGGGTCGTTGCGCTAGGGTCTTGCAGCCCCGTCTGCCCATGCATGTGCTTTGGCAGAGTGTCAACACCGAAACACAGTGGAATGACCTTCAAGCGCCTACTGCAGAAGCCTGCGCGTTTGCAGATGGCGTGCTGTTGTAGCGAGTGGGGCCGACGTGGCGACGCGGGGTCGTTGCGCTAGGGTCTTGCAGCCCGGTCTGCCCATGCATGTGCTTTGGCAGAGTATCAACACCGAAACATAGTGGATTGATCTTCAAGCGTCTACAGCAGATGCCTGCGCGTTTGCAGATGGCGTGCTGTTGTGGCGAGTGGGGTCGACGTGGCGACGCGTGGTCGTTGCGCTAGGGTGTTGCAGCCCCGTCTGCCCATGCATGTGCTTTGGCAGAGTGTCAACACCGAAACATAGTGGATTGATCTTTAAGCGCCTGCAGCAGATGCCTGCGCGTTTGCAGATGGCATGCTCTTGTGGCGAGTGGGATCGACGTGGCGACGCGGGGACGTTGCGCTAGGGTCTTGCAGCCCCGTCTGCCCACGCATGTGCTTTGGCAGAGTATCAACACCGAAACATAGTGGATTGATCTTCAAGCGTCTACAGCAGATGCCTGCGCGTTTGCAGATGGCGTGCTGTTGTGGCGAGTGGGGTCGACGTGGCGACGCGTGGTCGTTGCGCTAGGGTGTTGCAGCCCCGTCTGCCCATGCATGTGCTTTGGCAGAGTGTCAACACCGAAACATAGAGGATTGATCTTTAAGCGCCTGCAGCAGATGCCTGCGCGTTTGCAGATGGCATGCTCTTGTGGCGAGTGGGATCGACGTGGCGACGCGGGGACGTTGCGCTAGGGTCTTGCAGCCCCGTCTGCCCACGCATGTGCTTTGGCAGAGTATCAACACCGAAACATAGTGGATTGATCTTCAAGCGTCTACAGCAGATGCCTGCGCGTTTGCAGATGGCGTGCTGTTGTGGCGAGTGGGGTCGACGTGGCGACGCGGGGTCGTTGCGCTAGGGCCTTGCATTCCCGTCTGCCCATGCATGTGCTTTGGCAGAGTGTCAACACCGAAACATAGTGGATTGATCTTTAAGCGCCTGCAGCAGATGCCTGCGCGTTTGCAGATGGCATGCTCTTGTGGCGAGTGGGATCGACGTGGCGACGCGGGGTCGTTGCGCTAGGGTCTTGCAGCCCCGTCTGCCCATGGATGTGCTTTGGCAGAGTATCAACACCGAAACATAGTGGATTGATCTTCAAGCGTCTACAGCAGATGCCTGCGCGTTTGCAGATGGCGTGCTGTTGTGGCGAGTGGGGTCGACGTGGCGACGCGGGGTCGTTGCGCTAGGGCCTTGCATTCCCGTCTGCCCATGCATGTGCTTTGGCAGAGTGTCAACACCGAAACATAGTGGATTGATCTTTAAGCGCCTGCAGCAGATGCCTGCGCGTTTGCAGATGGCATGCTCTTGTGGCGAGTGGGATCGACGTGGCGACGCGGGGTCGTTGCGCTAGGGTCTTGCAGCCCCGTCTGCCCATGGATGTGCTTTGGCAGAGTATCAACACCGAAACATAGTGGATTGATCTTCAAGCGTCTACAGCAGATGCCTGCGCGTTTGCAGATGGCGTGCTGTTGTGGCGAGTGGGGTCGACGTGGCGACGCGGGGTCGTTGCGCTAGGGCCTTGCATTCCCGTCTGCCCATGCATGTGCTTTGGCAGAGTGTCAACACCGAAACATAGTGGATTGATCTTTAAGCGCCTGCAGCAGATGCCTGCGCGTTTGCAGATGGCATGCTCTTGTGGCGAGTGGGATCGACGTGGCGACGCGGGGTCGTTGCGCTAGGGTCTTGCAGCCCCGTCTGCCCATGCATGTGCTTTGGCAGAGTATCAAAACCGAAACATAGTGGATTGATCTTCAAGCGTCTACAGCAGATGCCTGCGCGTTTGCAGATGGCGTGCTGTTGTGGCGAGTGGGGTCGACGTGGCGACGCGTGGTCGTTGCGCTAGGGTGTTGCAGCCCCGTCTGCCCATGCATGTGCTTTGGCAGAGTGTCAACACCGAAACATAGTGGATTGATCTTTAAGCGCCTGCAGCAGATGCCTGCGCGTTTGCAGATGGCATGCTCTTGTGGCGAGTGGGATCGACGTGGCGACGCGGGGTCGTTGCGACAGGGTCTTGCAGCCCCGTCTGCCCATGCATGTGCTTTGGCAGAGTATCAACACCGAAACATAGTGGATTGATCTTCAAGCGTCTACAGCAGATGCCTGCGCGTTTGCAGATGGCGTGCTGTTGTTGCGAGTGGGGTCGACGTGGCGACGCGGGGTCGTTGCGCTAGGGCCTTGCATTCCCGTCTGCCCATGCATGTGCTTTGGCAGAGTGTCAACACCGAAACATAGTGGATTGATCTTTAAGCGCCTGCAGCAGATGCCTTCGCATTTGCAGATGGCATGCTCTTGTGGCGAGTGGGATCGACGTGGCGACGTGTGGTCGTTGCGATAGGGTGTTGCAGCCCCGTCTGCCCATGGATGTGCTTTGGCAGAGTATCAACACCGAAACATAGTGGATTGATCTTCAAGCGTCTACAGCAGATGCCTGCGCGTTTGCAGATGGCGTGCTGTTGTGGCGAGTGGGGTCGACGTGGCGACGCGGGGTCGTTGTGCTAGGGCCTTGCAGCCCCGTCTGCCCATGCATGTGCTTTGGCAGAGTGTCAACACCGAAACATAGTGGATTGATCTTTAAGCGCCTGCAGCAGATGCCTGCGCGTTTGCAGATGGCATGCTGTTGTGGCGAGTGGGATCGACGTGGCGACGCGGGGTCGTTGCGCTAGGGTCTTGCAGCCCCGTCTGCCCATGCATGTGCTTTGGCAGAGTGTCAACACCGAAACATAGTGGATTGATCTTCAAGCGTCTACAGCAGATGCCTGCGCGTTTGCAGATGGCATGCTCTTGTGGCGAGTGGGATCGACGTGGCGACGCGGGGTCGTTGCGCTAGGGTCTTGCAGCCCCGTCTGCCCATGCATGTGCTTTGGCAGAGTATCAACACCGAAACATAGTGGATTGATCTTCAAGCGTCTACAGCACATGCCTGCGCGTTTGCAGATGGCGTGCTGTTGTGGCGAGTGGGGTCGACGTGGCGACGCGGGGTCGTTGCGCTAGGGCCTTGCATTCCCGTCTGCCCATGCATGTGCTTTGGCAGAGTGTCAACACCGAAACATAGTGGATTGATCTTTAAGCGCCTGCAGCAGATGCCTGCGCATTTGCAGATGGCATGCTCTTGTGGCGAGTGGGATCGACGTGGCGACGCGGGGTCGTTGCGCTAGGGTCTTGCAGCCCCGTCTGCCCATGCATGTGCTTTGGCAGAGTATCAACACCGAAACATAGTGGATTGATCTTCAAGCGTCTACAGCAGATGCCTGCGCGTTTGCAGATGGCGTGCTGTTGTGGCGAGTGGGTTCGACGTGGCGACGCGTGGTCGTTGCGCTAGGGTGTTGCAGCCCCGTCTGCCCATGCATGTGCTTTGGCAGAGTGTCAACACCGAAACATATTGGATTGATCTTCAAGGACCTGCAGCAGAAGCGTGCGCGTTTGCAGATGGCGTGCTGTTGTGGCGAGTGGGGTCGACGTGGCGACATGTGGTCGTTGCGATAGGGTGTTGCAGCCCCGTCTGCCCATGCATGTGCTTTGGCAGAGTGTCATCACCGAAACATATTGGATTGATCTTCAAGGACCTGCAGCAGATGCCTGCGCGTTTGCAGATGGCGTGCTGTTGTGGCGAGTGGGGTCGACGTGGCGACATGTGGTCGTTGCGATAGGGTGTTGCAGCCCCGTCTGCCCATGCATGTGCTTTGGCAGAGTGTCATCACCGAAACATATTGGATTGATCTTCAAGGACCTGCAGCAGATGCCTGCGCGTTTGCAGATGGCGTGCTGTTGTGGCGAGTGGGGTCGACGTGGCGACGCGGGGTCGTTGCGCTAGGGTCTTGCAGCCCCGTCTGCCCATGCATGTGCTTTGGCAGAGTATCAACACCGAAACATAGTGGATTGATCTTCAAGCGTCTACAGCAGATGCCTGCGCGTTTGCAGATGGCGTGCTGTTGTGGCGAGTGGGGTCGACGTGGCGACGCGGGGTCGTTGCGCTAGGGCCTTGCATTCCCGTCTGCCCATGCATGTGCTTTGGCAGAGTGTCAACACCGAAACATAGTGGATTGATCTTTAAGCGCCTGCAGCAGATGCCTGCGCGTTTGCAGATGGCATGCTCTTGTGGCGAGTGGGATCGACGTGGCGACGCGGGGTCGTTGCGCTAGGGTCTTGCAGCCCCGTCTGCCCATGGATGTGCTTTGGCAGAGTATCAACACCGAAACATATTGGATTGATCTTCAAGGACCTGCAGCAGAACCGTGCGCGTTTGCAGATGGCGTGCTGTTTTGGCGAGTGGGGTCGACGTGGCGACGTGTGGTCGTTGCGATAGGGTGTTGCAGCCCCGTCTGCCCATGCATGTGCTTTGGCAGAGTGTCATCACCGAAAAATATTGGATTGATCTTCAAGGACCTGCAGCAGAAGCGTGCGCATTTGCAGATGGCGTGCTGTTGTGGCGAGTGGGGTCGACGTGGCGACGCGGGGTCGTTGCGCTAGGGTGTTGCAGCCACGTCTGCCCATGCATGTGCTTTGGCAGAGTGTCAACACCGAAACACAGTGGAATGACCTTCAAGCGCCTACTGCAGAAGCCTGCGCGTTTGCAGATGGCGTGCTGTTGTAGCGAGTGGGGCCGACGTGGCGACGCGGGGTCGTTGCGCTAGGGTCTTGCAGCCCCGTCTGCCCATGCATGTGCTTTGGCAGAGTATCAACACCGAAACATAGTGGATTGATCTTCAAGCGTCTACAGCAGATGCCTGCGCGTTTGCAGATGGCGTGCTGTTGTGGCGAGTGGGGTCGACGTGGCGACGCGGGGTCGTTGCGCTAGGGTCTTGCAGCCCCGTCTGCCCGTGCATGTGCTTTGGTTGAGTCTCAGCACCGAAACTTTCAGCCACGCGGCAGCAGTGGTAGGCCTTAACTCGGATAAGCCGAGTCCAGGATGGACAGCAGCGGCTCACCTAGTTGCAGCAGCACAGTAACTTGGAATTCATATGCATTGTAGGTAAGGCCTGGTACGGGTCCGGGGCAGGCCGTGAAGAACGCCGAGCTAGCAGCTGAGAAGGCTACCTATACCAGCGAACGCCGTCTCCTCCGTTTGAGGCTTACGACAGCGCTTCAGACTCTGGACTTACTCACTCATGGCGTTCCAGCGTGCGTCAGACTTCGCCCGGCTGAGCATACTGTGGAGCTGCGTCATGCGCCGCTTTGTGCCAGTCCAAACTTATTTGACAGCCCTGGACTCCCATTTTGCCGCTGTACATGTGCCATGTGCGTTTGAACAGGACGTTTTTCAAATCCTCGAAACCCCCCACCCCGACCTGGCTGCGGCTGTGTGCCTCGTGCCTTTCCTTCTGGACCCGTCGGCTGCGTTTCCGGCTTCTGCTTCCCGTACCGCCCGTGCCCTGTGCACGCGGTTGGTGGCTGCGTTTGTGGCGGGCGCGTTGCTGCGCGGGTCTCTGCTGTCTGTGCGTACGAGCCAGTGGCGGTGGGTGCGGTGTGGCTGCCTCCTGGGTCCCGGTTGCAGGCGTGCTTGTTTGGGGTTTGCTGGTGCGTTGTACCTGGTGTGGCTGTGCCTGCTGCGGTTGGTCATGTTGTTCGTTCTTCCGCCCCTCATCGCAGGGGTGCTAGCGCTGTGGCCAATGCCCGTTTGGGTGTGGCGTGATTCCCGATATGTTTTCTTTTTTTTTATTTACACATGTCAGTGGCAAGTCTAGATCTGTGAAGGTTCACAATCCCTGTGCTCATGATTGGTTCACACAATTCATGGTTATAGTTTGCCAGTAATGAAACCTTCCCAGGATGCATGATATGACTGGTGATTAATCACAATATTCAATAAGTTCTCGTTCAGCCGCATGAGAGCAAGCACCGCTGAGGATGTTGAATATTTACTCTTACATCAAGGGGCTCCGATCCAGTGCATCAAACGAATGTACAAGTAGATTCTAGACTCACATGCTACCCAGCAGATGCAAGCCGGCCAGGCGATCATCGGCACTGACTGGGCACCCGTGAGCCGTGCTACCCTGGACATGGTCTTTCTGATCACAAGCCCGTTTCCTTTCACTGTCGCCACACTGAACTCCCGCAAGGAGCTCTCAATCCAGCGAGCCTTTGCTCGCTTGTTGAATGGCCCAATCAACGACACTGCCAGCGTGTTGAGGTACTGCATGGCATACAACCCTAGTCTGCCATATGTCTCGTGCACAACCGGCACCACCTTGTACGATCCCTGCACACTCTCTTTGTACTTGTTGAGTTTGAACTTTTCGCGAACTTCGGCCGCGTGCCCCTTTGCCCCCGATGCTTTCCCCACCACAGCCACCCCAGATGGGTGGATGAATCTGACATCTAGCACATACACATCTACGTCCGGGCCATTTGCTATGATGTCCCCCGTACTGTCGTCCCTTTAGCGTCTGTCTACACTACAAGGACGGTGGACGTTTCGCCAGGATCACGTTTTCCCCGGGGTAACCCAAGACGTCCTGGGGACATCCTAGGAACACTGAGTACATCCCAGAGGTGGACACATGGTCATGGACTAATGCAGGTCTTCCTACCGGATGATCCATGACTCCTGGCCATGGTGACAACATGACCTTATCAGATACCCCAGGATCCTGGCCAGGACAACCAGGCCATGAGGTCCTGATGTGATGATGGCAATTATGGGACATCCTGCAGGCACACATGGCAGCGCCATGCATGGAACTGGATCACCCGCAAAAAGTATACAAGTCTGGGAGATCTACTGATACAGGGTTGACATCTGACCTTGCTCACCATTGGGCCACAATCCTATGTTGATATATACGTTAGAGTCAATGTATATATACTGTCGATCAATTTTCTTGGGCCGCTCCATCTACCCAGCACCGTCATAAAGCAATGCGATGTCCCGTGCTAGGTACGATGCTATACATCAAGTCCCCTCGTGGCCCCTGTGATGTAAATTGTCACGTGTACGACTGTTTAGTTAAACTCCACACGGCCGTGCACGACTCAACGGATGCAACATGTAGACCACCTTTGGATCACTGGATGAACGTTATACACCAATCCATTCGCTCAGATAGTCACCCATTTTCCAGTCGCTGTTCACCACTCACCCTGGCGGCCGTGACCCCATAGAGACCAATCCTCCGTTGTTGCATCCAGTAGTGTCATGCTTATGCCAATCCAGAGTGGTTCATACTTGGGCCCGGATCTTCGATACGTTTGGACCAATGCATCAAGACAGTTAGCCTGTGATGAAGGGATGAGATGGCCGCTGCGAGTATGCACCCTTCACTGTTCGTACGGTGCATGAGCAGTGTCCATGGGCACTCAAGTGTGGCAGGAGGTGCCACGGGGCCCGCAGGTGCACTTGCGTGCCCTGTGGCTGCAGGTGCGCATGGGCATGCAAGGGCACTTGCATGCCCAATCGCTTGTGGCGTGCGCGAGCATGAGGGTTCACTGCCACCAAGGTATGCAATTGATGCAGTTGATTACAAACCGCACACAGGCGGAGAGTAGCCTTGGTGCTTGCGGTGGCCTGTCTGTCTGTTTGCGTGTTGCCTGGTCCTGGTCTGTTGCCTCGGCGCTGCTGGGTCCTAGATCTATCATTGTATAACACACAGGCAGCTATTTCTTGTTACGGCCATGCATATGCAGGATCAGGTGGATCGTGTGTATGTCAGCAATGCCCATCCACCAATTGCAGTGTGTTCCTAATAGGCCTCTAGCAGAACTGCTATTGGATCCTTAAGACATGCTCGTGTCATGAACCATCATGATTGAATGATTGTGCTCAAGGCACGCTTGTGTCAAACACCATTGTACCACAACTGGCTCCTTGTTTTTGGAGAGCGCATTCGCATTCAGGGTACTATGCATATGACTCAGACCTTTGTGAGCAATACTTGCGTGTCAGGTAGTCAGAGTAGGAAGCGTTTCATCACCTTGCCTAGTCACATGCTGCAGCGGCAACGCTGACTGTGGCCAACGTGCTTGAGCTTGTGCCCTGCTCTGTTCGCTCGGCGCTGATTAGGCCTTCAGCAATCACAATGTGACAGTAAGATGTACCTTTTGCACAGATATCTCACGCTCACATCGATATCGGCATCCGATCATATTGAGGTGCTTTCAGCGATCACAGGCGTGTAACATTGCCTTGCAAAAGGATCAGCTGCAGGTGCCCTGGGCGGATCAACTTGGGGTCTCACTCTAAGAGGCCGCCGGTGCATGCAGGCTTTATTTGATAAGCATGCTGGCCAGCAAGGGAAACAGCCTGCTTGCCCAAGGATGGGCGATTTTCGGCAAGTCGTGACGTCCCCAGTAAGTACAGTGGGACATCATATCCCACAGGATGCGCAGTGGGCATCAGACGAGAGTTTCCCCGAGACAGGGTGCAGCTGAAGCCTCTGGGAAACGCTATGAAGACTCCACAACTGGAAGTAGGGATAATAGTCAGGTATGACGACGGACACTGCCACTGGTAGATGCGACTGGACGCATGCATGGTAGTATGGGGCCCATATGCCGGGTTGGACACCGATGTGGCCCAACATAAGGTGCCCCAGACATCTGCAGGTGGGTAGGTACCCGGCAAGCCGACCACATGCAGCTCCACGCTGGTCCAGCAAGGCAGTGTGCCGACGGCTGCAGCACACAACGCATGACCCCGCACAGTAAAGCGGTGACGTCCAAGCCGATGAGTTGTGCACACGCAGACCGCGCAGTGAGCCGTTCTATTGAATCTGACAGCAGGCCCGGACCTGGCCTCAGCTGCAAGCATGGCGGCAACGTTAGATCGACCCGCACAGGTGAGGCCGGCAGATGAACTAATCCCCTTCGTGTGCCGACCTGTGCATGACAGGCCATATGCTCGCGTAGGCTTTGATTACCACAGCCTGAGGGTACATCAACCTTTGCATGCATGAGATTGCCTGTGGTGCAGGCTGAGTCTGCCACCACGCTGAGTGCCCTCCTCAACCCATGACATAGACCCTACGTATACTCTATCCAAGAAAGCAGGCGATGGCCTGGAAGTCCACAAACTTGCAGAACAGCTGCAGCTGATGAGCCGCTGGAGGAGGCAGGGGCGACGCAAACCGGCAAGGATACCTTCTAGAACGCAAAGGTGTGCAATCCTCAGCGCACATGCATGCACTTGTACGCGTGGTGCTGCGCAGCTGCGGTACATAATGTACACGCATGTACATGTGCAGTGGCCGAGTGCCTTCAAGACATACATACATCGGGCTCGATCTGTTGTATGGATGCGCGTGTATCAATGCAGGGTATCTTACAGCAGCTTGAGAGTGAGGCGTCGACTGCCAGTGGCTGATCTGACGGTGGCAAACTTCTGAAGATAGTGTGTACCGGGTAGACGTCTGTAGCGGCGCATACCTCTCCAATGGTGCCAGCAAGAGGGTCTAGTCAAGTTTCAAGTCCCCTTAGCAGTCCTCTGACATTCTCAGCTGCCTGACATGTAGAGGGCGCCAGCGACACTTTTGTTCAGAGCTCGTGTCTGGAGCCATAAGGTAAAAGGACCGCCACAACTCTGAACAGCGCTGCACTGCCTGTAGTGTGGTGTAGTCTAGATTGTGTGGGAAGCACTGAAGAGCGCATGAGCAGAGTAGTCGTGATGACCCCCTATGAGAGAGGGCATCCATAGCAGGGCCACGCATTGTTGTTGTTGCGAGTGGCAGTTCCAGGCCACCTTGGCAGCCTGAGGTGCACATGTGCAGCTGTACTGGCCGCGACCAGGAGGCATGCTGTGTAAACCCAGCATGTCATGATATGTTGGCCTGGCACTCACCAGGAGTCCTCATGTGTAAACCCATGAGGTCATGACTTCCAGCACTGGCTATGGCTATGAGTCCTGCCGTTTTTCACCAGGACGTCATGTCATGGTATCCCAGCAACTGCAAGCTTGTCCTGTGTTACACGGAGATGAACGCAATAGCCCGGCAGCGAGGGCAACGGAAGGAAAGTAGACGGCCAAAACCCCCGAAAGTAGACACCAGCAAAAAGCAATCACTCTCCCAGGCGAAAAAGCCACAACGAACCGACACAGCCGACACAACCACACCCACGCACCCACACGCACGCGCACTCCCGCACCCCTCCACTACGGCACCCGCGCCACAACCGCGCACAGCAACAACCACCACCGCACTACTGCCCACCCCAGCAAAACCAGCCACCACCGACCCCCCTACAGCAGCACCCCCACTCCATCCTGCCCCACTGGAGCATTCCATCACGGGCCCCCCGCACATGAGAGCCCGGGGGCGCACGCCCCCCACAGTGCAAGGCGTACCAGCCCTCCCCCTCCGGCCGCCTGACAGGGGCCTCAGGGCGGGGCGCGAAGGGCACTAGCGGCGCCGCATCACTCCCCCCACGGTGGCTCGCGGGAAGGTTCGGCGGGCCAACACGACCAGACGCGGGGCCGGCCTGCGCTGCTGCAGCCGCGGCACCCGGTCCAGCAAGGCGGCCAGCGGCCGCCTATAGCACGTCCGACGGGACATCGTGGCCAGGCACGGCACGGCAAGCTTGTCCTGTGTATCCCGTCAGGATCCCGTCTGCATCTAACGGTCCTGGTACACTAACCCAAGACATCCTCGGGAGTCCCTGCGACGCCAGGACATCCTGTCTGACGGCCTGACGGCCTGCCGATTCAGGATCCTGACTTGAGCCCGGGATCCTGATTGCCCGCCAGGATCCTGCGAATTTAACCCAAGACGTCCTGCGGACGTGCTGCTTACACGGGTGAGGTCCTGGCGTCGCAGGTCGGATGTCCTGGCAGCCGTCCTTGCACGTCCATCCATGAGTCCTGGGCTCGGCAGGAACTCCTCGCAAGTTCAGCATGACGTCCTACTATACATCCTGTCCCTTGTTCCAGGATGTTGTCCAGGATGATGTTGAGGACATCCTCTCAGGATGTCCACCGTCCTTGTAGTGCTAGGCTGCGCATAACTGGCTCAATTGATGTGGACACCCCTGCCACTCATACTCGACGGCACCAAGCCGAAATGGCAATGTTGTGGCGCAATGTCCAGCAGTCGGCATTGTGTCGACATGTCATGGCATGATCTACGTCGCCGGGCTTCACCCGAGCATTGCAATCACATATAACTTCCCCATCTAATGGCGGCAGGGGGGAAAGTCCGCCTCTGAACCGCATCCCATGCACAAAATCCCATCGTTCAGAGTCAGCATGTGGTTGGTTGGGAGGGAATCCAGGAACAGTGAGGCAACACAACAGGCGCAGCTGCGCAAGCGCGCAAGGTCCTCTACACCACCAGGGGTGCTGCCCAGCTGTTGCAGCAGCGCGTCTTGCCGTGTCTGCGCTACTGCTCTGGTCACTTTTCTGCTCATATTTTGTATATGTACTCTTACATCGAGGGGCTCTGATCCAGCGCACCAAGCGAATGTACAACTAGATTCTAGCCGTTGTATATGTATATGAAGCGCACTGGCCGCAAATATACATCCCTGCACCCTTGAGTGCTTGAGTACGCCCCCCATGGCAAGAAAATACCGGATTACAACATAAATTATGCCACACTTGCTCTTGCACACCACACCTGCAATAAATGTTGTGTCGGTTTGTGGTGGCTGATTGCCTGGGACTGTTGCTCAGCTTACTGCTGAAGCTTGTTGCTGCCTGCTTGTGTGTAAATGTAAATGTAAATGTAAATTGATTTACTTGCCGTAGCCGGTTGGTTTCGTAAACCGCTTTCTTAGGATTCGACCAAAACCCTTGTCTAGATTTCACTTGGAGAAGCCGCAGAGGTGCCAGACTTGCACAGAGGACACGCTTATGGTGCACATATGCATGCAAGTGCAATGCCCAGCAGAGCAGGGCAAAGGGGGCCTTATTGGCTCCCGCTGAAGGCTGTGTGAAACAGCTGTGGTTTTGGTGATTCTATAGCATGCTCGTACGCCTGTTTAAGTGGTGTGGCCGCATGGCAGTAGCCCGTTCGACCCCCTGATAGCACATCCTGTCGAGCTGACTACAGCCCACCACGATCGAGAATACCCACTTCCACGTCAACGAGAGTTAGAAGCGAGTGTGTGACGGCACAGTGTGGGGCCGAAGGCGGGGCAGTGCGCGCAGTGCCTGCGGGCTAGGACAGGCATCGTATCAGCGTGAGTTTGGGAGGACACACAAGCTGGACTTGCTGTGGCTATGCTGGTGTTTCGAAGCAATCCGCTCCGGTACCACTGATCTGCAGCAGCTGTGGCATAGCAGCGTCGGGCAGTTTTTGGGTGCAAACCGGGCTGAACGAGCCTTGGGTGC
This sequence comes from Ulva mutabilis, assembly GCA_900538255.1. Taxonomy (NCBI): domain Eukaryota; kingdom Viridiplantae; phylum Chlorophyta; class Ulvophyceae; order Ulvales; family Ulvaceae; genus Ulva; species Ulva mutabilis. Next base: position 200,938 of record UNSF01000131.1, read on the forward strand.
GCGTTCTGCAAAAGCCATGATCCACACCTCTCTAAAATTTGAACCTGATCTTGCAGCCAGAACAGTTGCAAGGTGAAGTGTACTTATGTTGATGTTGGTCGTGGGGTTGGGCAGTGCTGTGGTGTGTGGTCGTACATGGACCAAGATTCACTGGATTGAATCCTTAGATTTGTTTTGATGTGACCGCCGGAAACCCCCCTCGGACGCGCACGTGCAAGTCACAGGGCGTGTTCCTGTGCTATGCTACTTGGTCACATGTGCGTCATCACGTCACCCACCTGCATCTTGCACCTAGAAGTTACGTCATCTCCGTGTAACACATGCGCACGTGTTCGACCGCCAGGTGCGCACGCACAATCGAACCGGCGCGCGGCGACCTCCCGCTATAGGCGACCTCCCGCCACGCCATAAACCACAGCAGCACAAAAGGGGTCAGCTTTTCATCTCCGTGCATGGTTCATGTCCGTGCATGGTTGGGCATCTGAGCACGTACTACTTTTCCATCCTCTGTTTTGAAAACTACCCTCAGCCTGTTTCACCCAATATTGATTGATGGTTGGTTGGATAATGGCCGGAGGTTTGGGCCTAGGCCTGGTGAGGCTCGGGTGACAATCCTATGGCCAGGCAATTGACGAACTTGTGGCCAGATGATGGGGGCGTCTGGTATTAGCCATACATGGGAGTTCATGGTAGAGCAGCATATACCAGAATCATCACATGAGGCTGGGGTTTGACATCTGGATCCTTTTGGCCTGTCCTGTGCTGTACCATGAGGGTGTTACACGGAGATGAAGCAAGAGCCCGGCAGCAGGGGCAACAGCAGGAAAGCAGACGGCCAACAGCCCCCCAAGGCAGACAGCAACAAGCAGCAACTGTCTCAGGCGAAAAAGTGGAAACGCAACGAACTGACACAACCAACACAACACACCCACGCATCCACACACACCATACCATGAGGGTGAGGGGCGTGTCAGGGGGGTGTGGTTCTCTTGGGGTGAGAGGCTTGTGACCACTGGGTTGTACTTTGGTTGCCCTACAGGCTACAGTGCTGAGCCCATTGCCAGATTATTACCTACTCGCACATGCGCATGAACCTGGAGTTTCAACCCCCTGTGCCACTGGCATGACTAGCATATAACAACTCGTTGGTTGGGCCATTCAACAAGAGAGCAAAGGCTCACTGGATTGAGAACTCCTAGCGGGAGTTCAGTGCGGCGACAGTGAAAGGAAACGGGTTTGTGATCAGAAAGACCATGTCCAGGGTAGCACGGCTCACGGGTGCGTTACACAGTGATAGATCTAGGACTCAGCAGCGCCGAGGCAACAGACCAGGCAACAAGCAAACAGACAGACCGGCCGCCGCAAGCACTAAGGCCACGCGCCGCACGAGCAAATGCCAGAACAAACAAACGCCATCGCGAAAGCAGACACGCACACACCACGAAGTACCACGCAGGCCACGCGCACACCAAACACACAGCCAGCACTCGCCGGGCCCACAAGCGGTCGTCGACGCGACACTAGCAGTCTGCACGGGCGCGACAGCGCGCGCTACGGCCATGTCCGAGGCCGCGAGGCACCGGTCCCAGGAGCACGGCTCACGGGTGCGCAGTTCGTGCCAGGTGATCGCCTGGCCGGATCGCATCTGCTGGGTAGCATGTGAGTCTAGACTCTAGTTGTTTGTTCGCTTGGTGCACTGGATCGGAGCCCCTCGATGTAACAGCATATAACAACACTCTGTGTAACACATAACCCCAGCGCCACATGCATGGTGGGCACATGCATGATGGCGTACGGAGATATTGTGAGGTGACACTTGCAAGTGGTATGATAACGGTGCTGCAGGTGAGTGACACTGAGCAGGGTGTGCTCAGACAAATATAACACATACACAGCAAGGTATCAGTTAGCGCCTGAGCGTGAAAGTTTCCCTGTATACACTCATGGCAAGGTTACTATATAGTAATATATCAGGTTGGCTCAGGTTCATACAAAACGTTGGACGACGCACGTCGACTAGGACGTCCGAGTCGCGGTGTCGATATCGATAGTCGGCAACAACGTTGGACGACGCAAGTCGCGGTTTCGCGCACGGAGCTCCCGCCACAATTGCAACTCAACACGCGTCAAGTCCGTGCTGCAGAGCAAAACCTGCCATTGGTCGAGGCTCACGCTGCGAACGCATGCGTCCCATCAAGCTGCAGGCGGAAATGCTGCTGCAGCGGATTCAGACGCGTCCGTGGGCAGGGGTGGCGATGGCGGTGGTGCCTTGCATCATTCTGGTGGCGCTTTTTGCGACGTCCCCGCTGACCATGGAGCGTTGGCCATCGCAGCAGCCACGCATGGCCGCTGAACGCATCGGTGCGATATCGATCCTGCGTGAACAGTGCGGTGCCCCTCTGGACACCTTCGAATTCCTACATATGTAGAATCATATGATCTCACGTGCACTCACATGCGCCCATGTGCGCTCAGGCCCGCTCAGGCCACCTCGTGTCTGACTAGCCCTCGAGTTGCAGTGCGTCTGCCTGTGACTCTGAGTTCATGATCCTGAGATCATGATTACTATCACGGTGCTGGTAGTATGGGTGACACTCGCTGCACAGTGGCATGCACCCAATTGCTTGCTAGCAATCGCTCGGCTGCACTTCGACTGTGTCAATCTCTGTTGCCCCAGAGATGGCCGTGACGCGCGCCGGCGCGCCGGTGCAGACTGCTAGTGTCGAGTCGGCGACCGCTTGTGGGTCCGGCGCGTGCTGACTGTGTGTTTGGTGTGCGCGTGGGCTGCAAGGTGCATTCGTGGTACTGCGCGGTGTGCGAGTGTCTGCTTTCAAGCTGGCGCTAGTCCGTTCTGGCATTTGCTCGTGCGGCGCGTGGCCTTGGTGCTTACGGTGACCGGTCTGTCTGTTTGCTTGTTGCCTGGTCTGGTGCCTCGGCGCTGCTGAGTCCTAGATCTATCACTGTATAACACGCCCCTCTGTTGCAATCAACCCAAGTTTAAAGCAATCAACACAAATTTAAAGCAGTCCTGGCCGTCGAGCACTAGTAGCCATATCGCGTGCACAGCAGCTCAAGATCTACTGCAGCCCATACACAGTGAAAATGCTTCCTGTCAACATGTCGATATATACTGTTACATCAAGGGGCTCCGATTCAGTGCACCAAGCTTAAGCGAATGTACAACTAGATTCTAGACTCACATGCTACCGGGCAGATGCGAGCCGGCCAAGCGATCACCTGGCACGAACTGCGCACCCTATATATATGCATGTGTACACAGCCCATAGCTACAGTGCGATGCTGTCCAAGCATCACAGTGATGATGCCGGCCTGCCCTTTATGATCAACGAGATAAATCGTTGTTCTACGTGTGCAGCAAAGCATGCGTAGCATGCACTGCTAAAGCATATGCTATATACGCCGATATCGGCCATACATGTATGTTACTGGCACGTTGTTTGCAATGCCACTGAGCTAAACGCAAGCCAGAGCCTCAGGCCTCGTCAGACCCCAATCACGCAGCACAGCATGCACAGCACGACACGCACTGCACAGTGTACATGCCGAGAACTGGTTACGTCGGAGCACGTAACAGCGCTCACAATCTATTATCATAGCCAGCTGTTCTGCAGATCCGGCGCAGGGGGCCGGCGGCGGCTGCGGGGCAGAGGAGGGGCTGCCGTTCGTAGCGCCGCCAGAGGCTAGTGCAATGGATGAATACATCAACTGCCTGCTGCGGCCGGGCATCATCGCCGGGAACATCTCAGGCGAGTGTACCGACTACTCAGGTGGTCGGGCCCAGGTGGAGATGCTCAAGAGCCACGCCGTCGTCGGGCTCAACTACTCAGGGTGCGCGCCGCTCGCCAAATTTCCCGCTGGGGATGATCGCGAGGAGCTGTACGAACCCACCGCAACGTATGCGCGGCAGGCCACCACCGACGGATTTGCCCTCGTCCAGGTACGCCCACCTCCCAGCACAGTGAACGCAGCGCAAATCACGTAGTCAGCATTGTTCCCGGAACACAGCGCAAAGCGCTCAGCACCCAGCACTCAGCGTGCCCCCGATGGCAAGGGTAGCACCGGTACCTGCGCACTAGTTGCAGTCCATAGCACGCACAGCATGCTAAACACAGCACACCGCCACGATTCCACCTTGCATCGTTGTCCTGTATGGAACAGCCTGCAGAGGTCGACATTTGTGCCACGTGATCGAGCTTGTCGGATTCAGTTCTTGCTCCGAGGATTCGAATCAGCCTGTACCTTTTCCTGCCGTCTGCACCCTCATGCTCTGCCCCACCATGGAACTTGGCGGCCGTATGTGATGGTGGAAACACGGCTTCTTTGATGTACGCAGCGGGATTGTTTACTGTATGCAACCAGCACAGATCAGCTTATCATGTGATGTGATAGCTGCCGCTTCGAAGCGTAGCTAATTACACCAGAACTCCTCAATGCAAGACCTCCTCGGTACAATCCACGAGGTTGTGTTGCGGCGGACTACGCTGTTGCACCTGACACGATCAATCGACAACTATTATTAGGCAGTGAAGAGCAGCTGCAATGTCACACAGGTGCTGTGTGAGGAGTTTGACTACCTGAAGCTTGTGGCGCCGTACGCGCCGCGCACGCGGCCCCTCGCTATCCTCGACGCCGGCGCCAACGCCGGCTTTGCCTCCTTCCTTTTTGCCCGCTTCATGCGCTTCCAGGGCGAGCTCGTGTCCGTTGAGATGAACCCCTTCTCCGCACGCATGGCCCGCCGCAATACTGCCGCGCTCAACGCTGTGCCCGGCATGCGCAGCCGCGTCGTGCATAGCGCGCTCGTGAGCTTGGACGAGGCGCAAGAGCAGCCTGAGATGCGGTTTATTGGCGTTGCGGATGGGCGCTTTCTCAGCAACCGCCTTACCGCCGTTGGGGAGTACGGCCCCAGCGACTACAGCATGATTGTGCCCACCACCTCCCTGCCGCAGCTGCTGGTGTGAGCCTGCTACGTGCTGCGTGCTCTGTGTCCACTGTGCTCCGTGTGCTGCATGCTTTGTGTGTTTGTTTGATACATGACATGCATGACCAGGTTGAAGCGTGATCACTGTGCTTTGGGATCCGTGTGCTCCGTAATGCGTGTGCTGCGTACTTTGTATATAATTCGAGCACAATGTAATCTGGTTGCTACGTAAATTGTGCGCTGTGTAATCTGTGCGGTGCGTAATCCGTACGGTGCGTAACCCGTGCAGTGTGTAATCCATGCGCTGTGTACTTCGTGTCCTGCATGCTCCATGTGCAGCATGCTCTATTTGCTATACGCATTGTTCCGGCAAATTGTGCAGGTGTCAGCCTAATCTGAGATGGCCGCGTTGGTACCTCTACAGCTTTCGGGCCCGCTGGGCATGCCCTGCCCGACATGCGTGGTGTTCGGCTGTGTAAAGCTGGTGATATCGATGCATGTCAGCCTGAGCCAACCATTCCATGTTGTCTGCGCGTGCCACCGATTGTGTCCCCGGACCGGACACAAAATGATGTGTTGGGGAAAGGTACAGTATGCATAGCTGACAGGCCGTTCCGTGCTGCAGAAGGATGCACAGTCCGATGCCTTTGACTTTATTAAGCTGGACATTGAGGGCGCTGAGTACTCCATCTTGCACGACACCGCTTCGCACGCTGTGCTGTGCAAGGCGCGCTGCGTCTTTGCGGAGCTGCACGAGCGGCACAAGGCGGGCATTGAGGCGGCGTGGCTGGATTTTGTGGCCACAGGGTGCCCCGAGGGCCGTCGCATGCGCGAGATCGCGAACACCGGAGAGTACAGCATCGTCTGCCGGGAGGACCTGTAACTGCTGCCCAATGGCGTGGTCGCTGTTACATGTGTATGCGTTATACAGGAATAGATCTGGGACCCACATGTGTATGCGTGCGGAGAGTAGCCTTGGTGCTTGCGGTGGCCTGTCTGAATGCGTGTTGCCTGGTCTGTTGCCTCGGCGCTGCTGGGTCCTAGATCTATCGCTGTGTAACACAGTGATAGATCTAGGAGTCACATGTGTATGCTAGATCTATCACTGTGTTACACAGCGATAGATCTAGGAGTCACATGTGTATGCTTGCAATGCATGCATGCAATGCATGTAGCATATGCGCAAGCTTGTGATCTGCACCCACTGCGGTCTTGGGTGGCGGCAGCGACGTTTGCGCAGACCGGCGTGCGCCGCACTTAGCGGAGGTGTGCTGTTCTGCCAGTGGGAAGACAGAGTGCGACGGACGATTGCGACACTCAGCTTCCATGATCAGAAGAGAGTCAACCAACCGCCTTTTTACGGCGAAGCCACCGTATCAGACACAGTCGCGCGTCCGAGCAATCCTCAAGCCTGGCGGCAACTGGCGCAGGCGACCACATCTCATCGCTGACACTGTGTACGTACGTGTAAGTTACGACCGAGTTACATGCCGGATCGGATACTAGCCCGTTAATCTCAATATTGTGAGAGGATGCTGCTGGAAGGGGGTGACAAGGCAGTGTCATCAATGATCAGTGTTAGCTTATTGCTTGTAGCGTTGTACAGCAGATAGGACTCCGTACAATCGCGCTGAAATGTTGGTATGCGACTTTAACGATCAATGTGCCTATCGACTGGTTCATTTTTCTCTCTGGCTCACCTATTCGTACTACTACTAAGAGTATTGAATAATGCTGCACACGTCGCATTGAATTTGTATATGATGGCGATGACCTTGAGGAGCTGAAGCGTCACCTCATATGACGCATCATCACACCGATGTGCTACAGGAGGCCCGGGAGGGGCCCTCAGCCATATGGGACGTTCAGTCCAGTCGCAGACAACGTGACTAGGAACGCTCAATGCTATATCTAGGTGCTTATGGGTGGATCCGGACTGCGTGCAGATTGGGGAAAAGTGTCAGATTCCCCAAACAGTGGGGCCGCGGGGAAGGCGAGTTAGGCAGGTTTCGATGGGCATCGGGGCCTGTAGCCTGAGTTCACAACAGCCTGCCCTCGTCCAGGCAGCATGGACCCATTACCGCACCATGCTCAATGGCCAGGCGAGGGCCGGGTAATGGCTATGCGGTGTACTTCAGCCACTGCAGTGGGATCCCCCCTGTCTTCCCACGTGTTGCCGCGGGGAAGAGATGAAGCGCCACGAGCGCCCTTCATGCCTCGTCCTTACGCCCCTGCCGGGCCGCAGTCGGCAAACCAGTGCGCCCCGCCGGGGGGGGGGGGGGGGGGGGGCATGCGCCCCTGGGCTCTCATGGGAGAGGGCATGCGCCCCTGGGCTCTCATGGGAGAAGTGCCCGCGGTGGAGTGCTTGGCCGGGGCTGGTTGCGGTGGTGGTGCTGCTGTTGGGAGGATTGTTGTGGTCGTACGCGTGCCTCCTGGTTATGGGGGCAGACGGTCACTGTGTGCGGCTTTGGGGTGGTTGACGCGGTAAAGGGGTGCGGTGGAGTGCGCATGTGTGGCTGCGCGGATGTGGTTGTGTCAGTTGTGCCGGTTCGTTATGGCTTTTCGCCTGGGACTTTAGCTGCTTGTTGTTGCCTGCTTACGGGGTTTTGGCCGTCTGCTTGCCTGCTGCTCCCCACGGTGCCGGGCTGCGATGCCGGAATGCGGTGCCGGAATGCGGTGTCGTCTGCGAAAAAATGGTTGGTCAAAATCGGTCCACTTGGTGCCGGGCTCTCGCCTTGATCGCCATGTGACACAAGGCAATAATCCAAGATTCAGATACATGCTACCACCAATATCGAATGGCAATTTGGTATTGGAGTGAGCAGCTGTGCCGGCACGGTCTGGGCCAAGCACTGTTAAGCGCAAATTGCAAATAATCTAAGCTGTGTTCTTAATCAAACATTCCATGGACATCAGAATACTCTGTTCTGCACAAGAACACCTCACACGAGTGTTGCTCTAGCACACGCAGATTCTTCCCAAACTCGCTACCCATACGGCCCAATCTGTGCAGGTCCGTGGCAGCAGCGTGTATTGCTATCAAGTTTGGACACAGCCTGTGCACTCCCACACTGCGTGTGCACCTGAATCTATGCTGATGCACGGGTTGAGCAGATCCAGCGAATCCCACAGGGTGCTACATGCATGCATGTCATGGAATGAGCATGCATGCGCGTTGCACTAAGCATGCATGCGGCCTGTGTGGTGCACTGGGACCATGTGTGGCTGCTGCGGCAACCAGCATGGCTCAGTTACACATGTAAGACATGACAGGTATAAATACTGTAGGTGTAATTCCGCTGGCACCTTGCACTTTCCCCCCACACCATCCGAGCACGCTGACATCCAACACACTCGTCTAGCTCGCTATCTATGTAGCGATCCCCTATTGTGGTGGGCTGCAGACATCTTGGCAGGATGTGCTACCAGGGAGGTTTCCTAGCATGGGGCCATTAATGTATTGCCGTGCAGAAGCTTTACTTGAGGACACATCGAAGTCACAGCTGCTTCACCATGCATTCACTGGCATTGCGTGCTAATAGTATGTCTTGCTGAACGCAGCTCGCCTGCCGCATTGCAGTTTCTTGTACATCCGACTAATGATGTGCGCCATGTGCGCCATGTGTGCCATGTGCGCCATGTGCGCCATGTGTGCCATGTGCGGGTCTGCTCCTGGCATGTGTCTGCTCCTTGTGCCGCGCTCCTTGTACTGCGCGAAGACCTCATCTGTTCCCTCATGTATGATCTGGGGATGGGCTGAGGGTCTGCCATGCAACTTGTTGTCGAACATCTACGGTCCGGTGCTGAAGTCCGGGACAGCCCACTGTTGTACACTATCAAGCGCATGCCGCACGATCGGCAGAAAGTCCTCCTTCACGAGCGTCACCGCCTTGTCGCGCAGGGCAATGTAGTCCCCCGCCTCCGATTGCGGCCGCTCCGCCAGCGCGCCCATCACGACGTGGTGCCGCAGCACGTTCACGTACCCGAGGAAGCCCCAGCAGCGGTCGGTCTCGTCAAAGGGGTATGGGAAGCTGCCATGGCCATTGGGCCGGCGCCAGCATGGCGGGCTGACGATGATCATCTGCGCTCCATCGGGCAGGTACACGAGGCGGAAGCTGCGGCTGCCGATGGTCGACACGAGCACGGTTGTGCGCGCCAGCAGCTCGATCTGCTCCTTGCCTGCAGCCGCAGCCCTGACAGTCATATGCATTCTAGAGTTCAGGCCGTCCGCCGCTCACTACACTTGCGCATAGGTAGTCACCTGCTGCGCTCACTCATACATGCCGTCAAACTAAACAGCGTTCCACGCATGCCAGCCAGGTGCTTTGCCAAACTATGCAGCAAAACACTTGTGTATTCTCACCCACTCACATTCTGCAGCACTGCCATGGGAAACGTGTTTGATGCATTGCCGTGCTTACCTCTCACTGCATTACCACGTTGTGGAGCATCACACTGTTGCGTTTCTCATACATTGTGCAGAACTCTGGCAGCTGAGATTTCAATCACATGCATTCGCGGCTAGCGCTTGTACTAGTAGTAAGCGCGTGCATGCGGCCAGCGCTTGTACTAGTAGGGACCGCACTTGTGAGGGCGGAGATGACAAGCCACTGCACCTCCACTCCCGGCAGCTCGCGTTGCAGCTCCTCCGCCATCGCCTCACCGTTCTCAAACTGCCGCCTCTCATTCTCGTGGCCGTCCAACAGCACCACCAGCGGCTTGAGGGACGCGGCGGGCACATGTGGCACGCCGTTGTTACCGTATGCGAGGGCACGCATGCTGCGCCACGGCCACGGCGCGCACATGTGCGCCCAGTAGGAGAATCTGTGGTTAAGGTTGCTGGTGCCGCCGACTCCGACATGAACGTCCAGCGCCGTGCTGCCGCGCCCCGCCAGAACCTTCCGGAAGCGCACCCACCGCTGCTTGCGGCCCTGTGCGCCTTCTGCAAACAGGCAGCACTAGTGTGAGGATGACTGTGGCAGGTAGAACCGCCCCACCACACACTGCAAAATGGTGAGGTTGATTTTGTGATCGAGCCATCAATATTCCCATACCTGGCACATCCGAGCCATCAATATTCCCATACCTGGCACATCTAGCACATTGCACGCAACGCGCTCACACGCATGCCACTGAGGTCACAGGAGGGCATATGCTTGCCGGCATGCAGTTCTCGTGTGGGGCACAAGCAAGAGGGCATTCGAGATGTACCTCCGAGGTAGTCAGCCATCATGTCAGTCCACAGCACGCGCTCCGGCCTGCCCGGGCGGCTGGGGATCCAGCTCGCGTAGTGGTCCAGGAGCGGCAGATCGCGGCGTAGCGAGGCGTACTGGCCAAAGTCGTTCGAGGGGCACATCACCCACAGGAAATCGCGGGGGTCGAGGCCGAAGCGCAGCGCGACGTCTACCAGCGGCATGAGCGAGTCTCGTAGAAAGTGACCGATGCTGTGAAGGTTCACGATCGTGCGCAGATGCACAGCAGGGTACGGCGCATCCACAACCTCCGCCGCCGGAGGCGCCTCCTCGCCTGCGTGCCAGTCCATGTAGAATTCATGTGACGTCCAGTTGCCGCTGGGCGGGTCGGTGACCATCCTGCATACCAAGCTTTGCTCCTTGCCGCGTGCTGCACATGCTGTTTATGCTACGATGCCCTCCTGTGCCACGACGTGCGTACTGCCGGGACATGGCAGGTTGTCCCACCACCGCAGGACAGGCGCCTGCTGTCACTGCTGACAGGCTAGATAGCCTGTTACCCCTGCCTGGATGGGTGCGCTTCAGCAAGCAGCAAAGCAGCAGGGCTCACATCATGGACATCCATGTCAACACCCCACTCCGACAGCTGAATCCACATGTATCTGTCCATCCCCCATAAATCAGCTTACACCAGCCTCTCTGGTGTACCGGGACTTATGCACGTCAGCATGCGGACTCCTGCGGGAGTGGCCATGAGGGCGCGCACCGTTTGAGCTTGATCCAGGGTTCGTCCGGGTCAAGCTCGTCGCTGGTGAGGAGCACGTCCGTCATCATGTGCGGCTGTGTGTGCTGCTCCCCGAAGAACGCCCACCGCTGCCGATGCGTGTCCCACAGCAGGTCCTGGAAGTAGCATGTGCGCGCTGCGATCACACCGCCCGTGCAGGTCATGCGTGGTGTGATGGGGTCATCGTCCATTGGGACTGGCAGGCTCTGCTCGCTGCCGCCCGGGTCTGGGGCCATCGGGTCTGGGGCCATGGGGTCGGCTGTCCATAGGTACCTACTACTACTAGGCGCTGCCTCGGCTGCCTGCATGTGCATCGTAATCAACTGTGTGCACGCTATATCCTTCAGAAATAACCCGCACAAAGCCGTGCGAACATATGTATAGCCGTAAGAACATGTCGCGCCTGCAGCGGATGCAGCACAGCACAGGGCAAGGGGACGTGCGGATTATACTAGCAGGCCGTGCACGTGGGCATGTGCATCGATACTGCTTTCTTGCTACTTTCCTGGTGCGGATCCAACAAATCCACAGTTCACACAAAATGTAAACACCGCTCGGGCTGCCGGGCTGGCTGAGGCTACGGCTCCTGGGACCGGTGCCTCGCGGCCTCAGACATGGCCGTAGCGCGCGCTGTCGCGCCCGTGCAGACTGCTAGTGTCAAGTCGACGACCGCTTGTGGGCCCGGCGCGTGCTGACTGTGTGTTTGGTGTTCGCGTGGCCTGCGTGGTACTGCGTGGTGTGTGCGTGTCTGCTTTCGCGCTGGCGTTAGTTCGTTCTGGCATTTGCTCGTGCGGCGCGTGGCCTTGGTGTGACGTAGTCCACGAAAAGGTCTCATGTTCGGACGGATGCATAACTCGACTATGTACCGTCACAGACCTCCCCCCCTCATACGCCTCGAGCCCCTTCGAGGCTGACTCGATTTGGCGCAGGGGAGAAAACCCCGACCAATTCGTGCACCGCAAGGACCGTGCGAGCATGACCACGCCTTATGAAATCCCGGCCATGAGGATCCGGACTCGGGTCATGCCGCATCGGAACCCCAGACCAATACCACTGTGACGTAGTCCACGAAAAGGTCTCGTGTTTGGACGGATGCATAGCTCGACTATGTACCGTCACACTTGGTGCTTGCGGTGGCCGGTCTGCTTGTTGCCTGGTCTGCTGCAGCTGCCTCGGCGCTGCTGAGTCCTAGATCTATCACTGTGTTACACGGCGATGAACGCAATGGCCCGGCAGCGAGGGCAACAGAAGGAAAGTAGACGGCCAAAACCCCCCGAAGGTAGACACCAGCAAAAAGCAATCACTGTCCGAGGTGAAAAGCCACAACGAACGGACACAGCCGACACAGCCGACACAACGACACAACCACACCCCACGCACGCGCACTCCCCGCACCCCTCCACCACGGCCCCCGCGCCACAACCGCACACAACCACCACCACCGCACTACTGCCCACCCCATCAAAATCAGCCACCACCGCCCCCCCAACAGCAGCACCCCCCCTCCATCCGGCCCCACTGGAGCATTCCATCACGGGCCCCCGCACAAGAGAGCCTGGGGGCTCACGCCCCCGACAGTGCAAGGCGTACCAGCCCTCCCCCTCTGGCCGCCCGGCAGGGGCCCGAGGGCGGGGCGCGAAGGGCACTGGCGGCGCCGCTTAACTCCCCCCAACGGCGGCTCGCGGGAAGGCAGGGCGGGCCAGCACGACCAGACGCGGGGCCGGTCTGCGCCGCTGCAACCGCGGCACCCGGCCCAGCAAGGCGACCAGCGGCCGCCTATAGCACGTTCAACGGGACAGCGTGGCCAGGCACCACCGCCCGGCCCGCCAGCCGCATACGCAGCTGAGCCGCAGCGAGGACCTGGCGCGTCACACCACGGCACAGAGTGGTGGAGATCTATCACTGTGTAACACAAAATGAAAACAATGTTGGCACATGCACATGCATATGCTCCAGAGCGATCGGCCCCCAGGTTGTCGGGCAGCGCTAGCAATAATGCTTTTAACAGCGAGCAGCAAACACACGCAGCCTCTGCTGAGGGCGCACATTCACTGTTGCTGCGGCGAGGATCAGGCAGAAGGCACGGAGTGTGCAGCGCTTCACACTGGCACCGGTAGCACTTCGAGCAGGCACAGCCTGCGCTTGCGCTGAGCTCGAGCTCATGCCCCACTAGAATTAGTACTGATTCTATTCTCGCTACCTGCCTTACTCCATCTGCCTTTTGCCATTCACTGCAAATATCACGGATTCAGTCGGCTGTGCAAGTAGGCGCAAGGTATATGTATCCCGGTCTTGCTACGCTGCCTGACACAGAGGTCGCTAGCGCCAGCCACAATCATGCATCAGACTAGAATACCAGCGTCTCCGGCCGCACGCGTGCTATGTTGAATGTACACGCGAGCGGGCCAGGGCATGCGCATATGCCACGCCCCACGCACTGCGACCCATGATGTGAGCTTCAAGGTAATACTGGAGCTCACTGGCAAGGCACAACTACTGATAAAGCATGTGAATCTTTGGCATTGAGGTCTTGGCCGGAAAGTGGAATCGCTTCAAGTTATTGAACACGGCTGGTCCGTGGAGCAGCATCGCACCTAAAGCTGCAGGTGAAACTGCTGATATCGGTGTGGTGTGACGTTGCATAGTCGAGCTATGCATCCGTCCGAACATCAGACCTTTTGGTGGACTACGTCACATGTGGCCTCGGCGCTGCTGAGTCCTAGATCTATCACTGTGGAACACATGTGGCCTCGCCGCAGCTTGTAGCTCGCGGACTATAGGCCCGCTGTGACAGAGTAGCAACGTACTGCAATCAAGACGAACTGCTTCACAATGCGTGTTCGATCGACATACACATGTGCAACCATAACATAGGGCTCGTGCTTTGCATTGGACGCGCGTGCCGCTTACGTTGCCTGCGCAGTACGCGCTCAAGCACCGCCATCCTGACCAGGCTTGGATTCCTCATGTAACCCAAAATTGTTATGTACACCATCGAACATATTTAACTTGCTCAGATAACATGCACTCTGATATGCGTCGGTTCGTTTCGACTTTTCGCCTGAGACAGTTGCTGCTTGTTGCTGTACATGTCTGCCTTCGGGGCCCCGGGAGTGTTGGCCGGCTGCTTTCCTGCTGTTGCCCTCGCTGCCGGGCTCTTGCTTTCATCTCCGTGTAATTATTATAACAGTTATAACATTCTGACCTGCCTGCGCACACTGCGCATCAGGCATCTACGTATACCTAGAGCGCTTGAAAACTCTCGGTATTCCCTGTTTGCGATCTCGAGATGAACCAGTTTCCTCCCGGTAATGGCAATGCGCAGACCGAGATGACCCTACAAAGTGTCACCAAACGTGTTGTGACAGCCCTGCAGGATCCCGGGTTCCCTATTCGGCGCTATGCGTTCGACCGGGTTTTGCCAAGTCGCACGAAATAAACCCATGCATGGCCATATGCGCATGTCCCGCCAGCTGCAGGGTGTAGGCGTCTACTGTGCACAGCTGTGTACTAATTTGGATGAGGATGCATGTGCTTACAATCAATCCGACGCGGCGTAATGCCTGCTGTACACAGCTGTGGTCTGCCACACTCGTGCACTCGAGTGAGTGTGACGGTACATAGTCGAGCTATGCATCCGTCCGATCATGAGACCTTTTCGTGGACTACGTCACAGTGGTATCGGTCTGGGGTTCCGATGCGGCATGGCCCGAGTGCGATTCCTCTGGGCCGGGACTGCGTAAGGCGTGGTCATGCTCGCACGGTCCTTGTGGTGCACGAATACTGGTTCCACCACAAGCATTGCTTTGACTGGGGTACGTTTGGTTCGGTCTTGACGGAAACCGATCTCTCGGCCTACTCGTACTTCTACTTCCTCAACTCCTCTGTTAGGGGTCCGTTCATGCCGCAATATCTCAAGGTGCGTCAACGTTTTGGTGCCCTTCTTGAATCGCACCATGCACATACACGTGCCCTAGCAACTGCAGACCTTCTGGATGAACACATGCACAAGAATGTCCATGTATGCCAAAGCCAGGCCCGGCAGGCTGTAGCAGCTGCATTGCAATCTTCTCCGGATCCACTGGCAAGCCACTCAGCACGGTGTCGGCACTCATTGCATCGGTCCTGGCCGCATCACTGGCAGGTGCAAGAGCCGCATGCCATATCATGCCATATCATGCCATATCATTCTGTGTACGAGCGGCACCGCTACCACAACACATGGAATCACAGCATGCATAGCGGTGCGAATCCCCGGAGGATCCGATGGTGGGGTTGGCACACAAACACAGCGCCCGTGCAGACTGCTAGTGTCGAGTCGATGACCGCTTGTGGACCCGGCGAGTGCTAGCTGTGTGTTTGGTGTGCGCATGGCCTGCGTCGTACTGCGTGGTGTGTGCGTGTCGGCTTTCGCGCTGGCGTTAGTTCGTTCTGGCATTTGCTCGTGCGGCGCGTGGCCTTGGTGCTTGCGGTGGCCGGTCTGTTTATCTGCATGTTGCCTGGTCTGTTGCCTCGGCGCTGCTGAGTCCTAGATCTATCACTGTGTAACACACAAACACAGCCAGACCTAGTGCTGCAGCTGAAGCGACCGCCATCGTAGCCCAAGAAACCACAAAAGCACATTGAGCACTCACGCCTCAGCCCTTAGCGACCACATCCGGGACGCTCGAAACACGCATGCCATGTGCGTGACGCGTCGCCATGATTGCCGCCACTGCCCATGTCGACTAACATGTCATCATTCTCTCCACGTACGGTGGAATCGCATTGATTAGTGATTCCGTTCCGGTGAATGTTGCTGAATTGTGAATCTGAGTGCCAAGCAGCTTTCCGCGAACAAAAGCGTCAACCAGGCGCGAACTCGGGGGTCATGATGCACGAGAAATGGAATTAGAGGGAGGTTTGCAGCTTCTGAGGCGCAACTGCTCAGCAATGATCAAGCATGGAGCTAATGCAGTTCAGGGAGGGAGCCATTGGCAGATGGAGCACATGAAGTTTTGGGCTAGGCCACGGGCACTGCAGGTTGCAGACCATGAGAGCAGGTGGACAGGGGTCGTTTGGGGAGCATTGCTGTCCTGCGGGGATGGGTAGCTAGTGATTTGTGTTAAATTGGACCTCCAGGGCACCACAAAATGCATCAAGCTGAATTGGAATAGGCAGTTGGGACTTGCACAAGCCACACAGACGCGGTTTTGCTGCCGGTTTTGGGGGTTGGGCCGGCCACATGATCTGCTCCTTGCACATGACATCTACTGGAAGTCAGCCAGTTTGGTCCCGGATGACTCTGTAAGGGAGAGAAGGTAGGGAGAGGGCTGTGGCTTCCGGGGTGCCTATTGAGGAAATGCACAACATCTCCTCGCAAAATCAGCAATTACAGCAGCTAACAAGATCAACACTTTGATTTTGGTGGAAAGTAGCCACCCGTGCCAATTTCTTCTTCATTCGATTGCACGATCACTCCTGTTTGTGGGTCCGGAGGCAGAAACGGAAAGAACCGTTCGCCCCTAGGACGAGCGACTATCTGTGCAGTCAACCACGTCTTAGCGACAGACGCTTTGATGGCGTCTTTGTCGGAGCTGAAGGGCTTTGGAGTGTCGTCATTGCGCACTGCGCACGCGGTTGCTGTATTTACTGTCTTCAGCTTCAAGCAGGCCAATGAGTTCTCTGTGCTTGTTCTCCAGTTCCTCATACTCCTCGCATTTGCCACGGACACTCGGCAGTTCCGCCGAGACAATGAATTTAGGGAGGTCTTTGAGATCGAGTGATCGCACGTAAAAGAACAGAACCAGCATGCGCTCCTCCGGGCGTAGGCGATGTGCACACGAGGCATCCTCGACATCCATTGCCGCCGCTTCATCGTCGTCTGTAGTGGTCCAAGTGTTCATTCGTGGTCTCTGTGAGTGTACTGGAACGGTTGCGTGCGCATGATCGATACGTACCAGCCATTTCCAATGGATGCCACCGGGCAGTGATTCTCCACGATGCTCACTCAACCATGCCGGCACGAAACAAAATCCCACACCCCCTATGGCAATATATATGTAATATATGATCAGTTCATGGCGATTTGAGCGCCATCATTCCGTGAATCGATGCTCACTGAACGTGCCTTCAGAAGGTAGGGAGAGGGCTGTGGCTTCCGGGGTGCCTATTGAGGAAATGCACAACATCTCCTCGCAAAATCAGCAATTACAGCAGCTAACAAGATCAACACTTTGATTTTGGTGGAAAGTAGCCACCCGTGCCAATTTCTTCTTCATTCGATTGCACGATCACTCCTGTTTGTGGGTCCGGAGGCAGAAACGGAAAGAACCGTTCGCCCCTAGGACGAGCGACTATCTGTGCAGTCAACCACGTCTTAGCGACAGACGCTTTGATGGCGTCTTTGTCGGAGCTGAAGGGCTTTGGAGTGTCGTCATTGCGCACTGCGCACGCGGTTGCTGTATTTACTGTCTTCAGCTTCAAGCAGGCCAATGAGTTCTCTGTGCTTGTTCTCCAGTTCCTCATACTCCTCGCATTTGCCACGGACACTCGGCAGTTCCGCCGAGACAATGAATTTAGGGAGGTCTTTGAGATCGAGTGATCGCACGTAAAAGAACAGAACCAGCATGCGCTCCTCCGGGCGTAGGCGATGTGCACACGAGGCATCCTCGACATCCATTGCCGCCGCTTCATCGTCGTCTGTAGTGGTCCAAGTGTTCATTCGTGGTCTCTGTGAGTGTACTGGAACGGTTGCGTGCGCATGATCGATACGTACCAGCCATTTCCAATGGATGCCACCGGGCAGTGATTCTCCACGATGCTCACTCAACCATGCCGGCACGAAACAAAATCCCACACCCCCTATGGCAATATATATGTAATATATGATCAGTTCATGGCGATTTGAGCGCCATCATTCCGTGAATCGATGCTCACTGAACGTGCCTTCAGAAGGTAGGGAGAGGGCTGTGGCTTCCGGGGTGCCTATTGAGGAAATGCACAACATCTCCTCGCAAAATCAGCAATTACAGCAGCTAACAAGATCAACACTTTGATTTTGGTGGAAAGTAGCCACCCGTGCCAATTTCTTCTTCATTCGATTGCACGATCACTCCTGTTTGTGGGTCCGGAGGCAGAAACGGAAAGAACCGTTCGCCCCTAGGACGAGCGACTATCTGTGCAGTCAACCACGTCTTAGCGACAGACGCTTTGATGGCGTCTTTGTCGGAGCTGAAGGGCTTTGGAGTGTCGTCATTGCGCACTGCGCACGCGGTTGCTGTATTTACTGTCTTCAGCTTCAAGCAGGCCAATGAGTTCTCTGTGCTTGTTCTCCAGTTCCTCATACTCCTCGCATTTGCCACGGACACTCGGCAGTTCCGCCGAGACAATGAATTTAGGGAGGTCTTTGAGATCGAGTGATCGCACGTAAAAGAACAGAACCAGCATGCGCTCCTCCGGGCGTAGGCGATGTGCACACGAGGCATCCTCGACATCCATTGCCGCCGCTTCATCGTCGTCTGTAGTGGTCCAAGTGTTCATTCGTGGTCTCTGTGAGTGTACTGGAACGGTTGCGTGCGCATGATCGATACGTACCAGCCATTTCCAATGGATGCCACCGGGCAGTGATTCTCCACGATGCTCACTCAACCATGCCGGCACGAAACAAAATCCCACACCCCCTATGGCAATATATATGTAATATATGATCAGTTCATGGCGATTTGAGCGCCATCATTCCGTGAATCGATGCTCACTGAACGTGCCTTCAGCCCTTAGCGACCACATCCGGGACGCTCGAAACACGCATGCCATGTGCGTGACGCGTCGCCATGATTGCCGCCACTGCCCATGTCGACTAACATGTCATCATTCTCTCCACGTACGGTGGAATCGCATTGATTAGTGATTCCGTTCCGGTGAATGTTGCTGAATTGTGAATCTGAGTGCCAAGCAGCTTTCCGCGAACAAAAGCGTCAACCAGGCGCGAACTCGGGGGTCATGATGCACGAGAAATGGAATTAGAGGGAGGTTTGCAGCTTCTGAGGCGCAACTGCTCAGCAATGATCAAGCATGGAGCTAATGCAGTTCAGGGAGGGAGCCATTGGCAGATGGAGCACATGAAGTTTTGGGCTAGGCCACGGGCACTGCAGGTTGCAGACCATGAGAGCAGGTGGACAGGGGTCGTTTGGGGAGCATTGCTGTCCTGCGGGGATGGGTAGCTAGTGATTTGTGTTAAATTGGACCTCCAGGGCACCACAAAATGCATCAAGCTGAATTGGAATAGGCAGTTGGGACTTGCACAAGCCACACAGACGCGGTTTTGCTGCCGGTTTTGGGGGTTGGGCCGGCCACATGATCTGCTCCTTGCACATGACATCTACTGGAAGTCAGCCAGTTTGGTCCCGGATGACTCTGTAAGGGAGAGAAGGTAGGGAGAGGGCTGTGGCTTCCGGGGTGCCTATTGAGGAAATGCACAACATCTCCTCGCAAAATCAGCAATTACAGCAGCTAACAAGATCAACACTTTGATTTTGGTGGAAAGTAGCCACCCGTGCCAATTTCTTCTTCATTCGATTGCACGATCACTCCTGTTTGTGGGTCCGGAGGCAGAAACGGAAAGAACCGTTCGCCCCTAGGACGAGCGACTATCTGTGCAGTCAACCACGTCTTAGCGACAGACGCTTTGATGGCGTCTTTGTCGGAGCTGAAGGGCTTTGGAGTGTCGTCATTGCGCACTGCGCACGCGGTTGCTGTATTTACTGTCTTCAGCTTCAAGCAGGCCAATGAGTTCTCTGTGCTTGTTCTCCAGTTCCTCATACTCCTCGCATTTGCCACGGACACTCGGCAGTTCCGCCGAGACAATGAATTTAGGGAGGTCTTTGAGATCGAGTGATCGCACGTAAAAGAACAGAACCAGCATGCGCTCCTCCGGGCGTAGGCGATGTGCACACGAGGCATCCTCGACATCCATTGCCGCCGCTTCATCGTCGTCTGTAGTGGTCCAAGTGTTCATTCGTGGTCTCTGTGAGTGTACTGGAACGGTTGCGTGCGCATGATCGATACGTACCAGCCATTTCCAATGGATGCCACCGGGCAGTGATTCTCCACGATGCTCACTCAACCATGCCGGCACGAAACAAAATCCCACACCCCCTATGGCAATATATATGTAATATATGATCAGTTCATGGCGATTTGAGCGCCATCATTCCGTGAATCGATGCTCACTGAACGTGCCTTCAGAAGGTAGGGAGAGGGCTGTGGCTTCCGGGGTGCCTATTGAGGAAATGCACAACATCTCCTCGCAAAATCAGCAATTACAGCAGCTAACAAGATCAACACTTTGATTTTGGTGGAAAGTAGCCACCCGTGCCAATTTCTTCTTCATTCGATTGCACGATCACTCCTGTTTGTGGGTCCGGAGGCAGAAACGGAAAGAACCGTTCGCCCCTAGGACGAGCGACTATCTGTGCAGTCAACCACGTCTTAGCGACAGACGCTTTGATGGCGTCTTTGTCGGAGCTGAAGGGCTTTGGAGTGTCGTCATTGCGCACTGCGCACGCGGTTGCTGTATTTACTGTCTTCAGCTTCAAGCAGGCCAATGAGTTCTCTGTGCTTGTTCTCCAGTTCCTCATACTCCTCGCATTTGCCACGGACACTCGGCAGTTCCGCCGAGACAATGAATTTAGGGAGGTCTTTGAGATCGAGTGATCGCACGTAAAAGAACAGAACCAGCATGCGCTCCTCCGGGCGTAGGCGATGTGCACACGAGGCATCCTCGACATCCATTGCCGCCGCTTCATCGTCGTCTGTAGTGGTCCAAGTGTTCATTCGTGGTCTCTGTGAGTGTACTGGAACGGTTGCGTGCGCATGATCGATACGTACCAGCCATTTCCAATGGATGCCACCGGGCAGTGATTCTCGAGCTCCACGATGCTCACTCAACCATGCCGGCACGAAACAAAATCCCACACCCCCTATGGCAATATATATGTAATATATGATCAGTTCATGGCGATTTGAGCGCCATCATTCCGTGAATCGATGCTCACTGAACGTGCCTTCAGAAGGTAGGGAGAGGGCTGTGGCTTCCGGGGTGCCTATTGAGGAAATGCACAACATCTCCTCGCAAAATCAGCAATTACAGCAGCTAACAAGATCAACACTTTGATTTTGGTGGAAAGTAGCCACCCGTGCCAATTTCTTCTTCATTCGATTGCACGATCACTCCTGTTTGTGGGTCCGGAGGCAGAAACGGAAAGAACCGTTCGCCCCTAGGACGAGCGACTATCTGTGCAGTCAACCACGTCTTAGCGACAGACGCTTTGATGGCGTCTTTGTCGGAGCTGAAGGGCTTTGGAGTGTCGTCATTGCGCACTGCGCACGCGGTTGCTGTATTTACTGTCTTCAGCTTCAAGCAGGCCAATGAGTTCTCTGTGCTTGTTCTCCAGTTCCTCATACTCCTCGCATTTGCCACGGACACTCGGCAGTTCCGCCGAGACAATGAATTTAGGGAGGTCTTTGAGATCGAGTGATCGCACGTAAAAGAACAGAACCAGCATGCGCTCCTCCGGGCGTAGGCGATGTGCACACGAGGCATCCTCGACATCCATTGCCGCCGCTTCATCGTCGTCTGTAGTGGTCCAAGTGTTCATTCGTGGTCTCTGTGAGTGTACTGGAACGGTTGCGTGCGCATGATCGATACGTACCAGCCATTTCCAATGGATGCCACCGGGCAGTGATTCTCCACGATGCTCACTCAACCATGCCGGCACGAAACAAAATCCCACACCCCCTATGGCAATATATATGTAATATATGATCAGTTCATGGCGATTTGAGCGCCATCATTCCGTGAATCGATGCTCACTGAACGTGCCTTCAGCCCTTAGCGACCACATCCGGGACGCTCGAAACACGCATGCCATGTGCGTGACGCGTCGCCATGATTGCCGCCACTGCCCATGTCGACTAACATGTCATCATTCTCTCCACGTACGGTGGAATCGCATTGATTAGTGATTCCGTTCCGGTGAATGTTGCTGAATTGTGAATCTGAGTGCCAAGCAGCTTTCCGCGAACAAAAGCGTCAACCAGGCGCGAACTCGGGGGTCATGATGCACGAGAAATGGAATTAGAGGGAGGTTTGCAGCTTCTGAGGCGCAACTGCTCAGCAATGATCAAGCATGGAGCTAATGCAGTTCAGGGAGGGAGCCATTGGCAGATGGAGCACATGAAGTTTTGGGCTAGGCCACGGGCACTGCAGGTTGCAGACCATGAGAGCAGGTGGACAGGGGTCGTTTGGGGAGCATTGCTGTCCTGCGGGGATGGGTAGCTAGTGATTTGTGTTAAATTGGACCTCCAGGGCACCACAAAATGCATCAAGCTGAATTGGAATAGGCAGTTGGGACTTGCACAAGCCACACAGACGCGGTTTTGCTGCCGGTTTTGGGGGTTGGGGCCGGCCACATGATCTGCTCCTTGCACATGACATCTACTGGAAGTCAGCCAGTTTGGTCCCGGATGACTCTGTAAGGGAGAGAAGGTAGGGAGAGGGCTGTGGCTTCCGGGGTGCCTATTGAGGAAATGCACAACATCTCCTCGCAAAATCAGCAATTACAGCAGCTAACAAGATCAACACTTTGATTTTGGTGGAAAGTAGCCACCCGTGCCAATTTCTTCTTCATTCGATTGCACGATCACTCCTGTTTGTGGGTCCGGAGGCAGAAACGGAAAGAACCGTTCGCCCCTAGGACGAGCGACTATCTGTGCAGTCAACCACGTCTTAGCGACAGACGCTTTGATGGCGTCTTTGTCGGAGCTGAAGGGCTTTGGAGTGTCGTCATTGCGCACTGCGCACGCGGTTGCTGTATTTACTGTCTTCAGCTTCAAGCAGGCCAATGAGTTCTCTGTGCTTGTTCTCCAGTTCCTCATACTCCTCGCATTTGCCACGGACACTCGGCAGTTCCGCCGAGACAATGAATTTAGGGAGGTCTTTGAGATCGAGTGATCGCACGTAAAAGAACAGAACCAGCATGCGCTCCTCCGGGCGTAGGCGATGTGCACACGAGGCATCCTCGACATCCATTGCCGCCGCTTCATCGTCGTCTGTAGTGGTCCAAGTGTTCATTCGTGGTCTCTGTGAGTGTACTGGAACGGTTGCGTGCGCATGATCGATACGTACCAGCCATTTCCAATGGATGCCACCGGGCAGTGATTCTCCACGATGCTCACTCAACCATGCCGGCACGAAACAAAATCCCACACCCCCTATGGCAATATATATGTAATATATGATCAGTTCATGGCGATTTGAGCGCCATCATTCCGTGAATCGATGCTCACTGAACGTGCCTTCAGAAGGTAGGGAGAGGGCTGTGGCTTCCGGGGTGCCTATTGAGGAAATGCACAACATCTCCTCGCAAAATCAGCAATTACAGCAGCTAACAAGATCAACACTTTGATTTTGGTGGAAAGTAGCCACCCGTGCCAATTTCTTCTTCATTCGATTGCACGATCACTCCTGTTTGTGGGTCCGGAGGCAGAAACGGAAAGAACCGTTCGCCCCTAGGACGAGCGACTATCTGTGCAGTCAACCACGTCTTAGCGACAGACGCTTTGATGGCGTCTTTGTCGGAGCTGAAGGGCTTTGGAGTGTCGTCATTGCGCACTGCGCACGCGGTTGCTGTATTTACTGTCTTCAGCTTCAAGCAGGCCAATGAGTTCTCTGTGCTTGTTCTCCAGTTCCTCATACTCCTCGCATTTGCCACGGACACTCGGCAGTTCCGCCGAGACAATGAATTTAGGGAGGTCTTTGAGATCGAGTGATCGCACGTAAAAGAACAGAACCAGCATGCGCTCCTCCGGGCGTAGGCGATGTGCACACGAGGCATCCTCGACATCCATTGCCGCCGCTTCATCGTCGTCTGTAGTGGTCCAAGTGTTCATTCGTGGTCTCTGTGAGTGTACTGGAACGGTTGCGTGCGCATGATCGATACGTACCAGCCATTTCCAATGGATGCCACCGGGCAGTGATTCTCCACGATGCTCACTCAACCATGCCGGCACGAAACAAAATCCCACACCCCCTATGGCAATATATATGTAATATATGATCAGTTCATGGCGATTTGAAGCGCCCATCATTCCGTGAATCGATGCTCACTGAACGTGCCTTCAGCCCTTAGCGACCACATCCGGGACGCTCGAAACACGCATGCCATGTGCGTGACGCGTCGCCATGATTGCCCGCCACTGCCCATGTCGACTAACATGTCATCATTCTCTTCCACGTACGGTGGATCGCATTGATTAGTGATTCCGTTCCGGTGAATGTTGCTGAATTGTGAATCTGAGTGCCAAGCAGCTTTCCGCGAACAAAAGCGTCAACCAGGCGCGAACTCGGGGGTCATGATGCACGAGAAATGGAATTAGAGGGAGGTTTGCAGCTTCTGAAGGCGCAACTGCTCAGCAATGATCAAGCATGGAGCTAATGCAGTTCAGGGAGGGAGCCATTGGCAGCATGGAGCACATGAAGTTTTGGGCTAGGCCACGGGCACTGCAGGTTGCAGACCATGAGAGCAGGTGGACAGGGGTCGTTTGGGGAGCATTGCTGTCCTGCGGGGATGGGTAGCTAGTGATTTGTGTTAAATTGGACCTCCAGGGCACCACAAAATGCATCAAGCTGAATTGGAATAGGCAGTTGGGACTTGCACAAGCCACACAGACGCGGTTTTGCTGCCGGTTTTGGGGGTTGGGCCGGCCACATGATCTGCTCCTTGCACATGACATCTACTGGAAGTCAGCCAGTTTGGTCCCGGATGACTCTGTAAGGGAGAGAAGGTAGGGAGAGGGCTGTGGCTTCCGGGGTGCCTATTGAGGAAATGCACAACATCTCCTCGCAAAATCAGCAATACAGCAGCTAACAAGATCAACACTTTGATTTTGGTGGAAAGTAGCCACCCGTGCCAATTTCTTCTTCATTCGATTGCACGATCACTCCTGTTTGTGGGTCCGGAGGCAGAAACGGAAAGAACCGTTCGCGCCCTAGGACGAGCGACTATCTGTGCAGTCAACCACGTCTTAGCGACAGACGCTTTGATGGCGTCTTTGTCGGAGCTGAAGGGCTTTGGAGTGTCGTCATTGCGCACTGCGCACGCGGTTGCTGTATTTACTGTCTTCAGCTTCAAGCAGGCCAATGAGTTCTCTGTGCTTGTTCTCCAGTTCCTCATACTCCTCGCATTTGCCACGGACACTCGGCAGTTCCGCCGAGACAATGAATTTAGGGAGGTCTTTGAGATCGAGTGATCGCACGTAAAGAACAGAACCAGCATGCGCTCCTCCGGGCGTAGGCGATGTGCACACGAGGCATCCTCGACATCCATTGCCGCCGCTTCATCGTCGTCTGTAGTGGTCCAAGTGTTCATTCGTGGTCTCTGTGAGTGTACTGGAACGGTTGCGTGCGCATGATCGATACGTACCAGCCATTTCCAATGGATGCCACCGGCAGTGATTCTCCACGATGCTCACTCAACCATGCCGGCACGAAACAAAATCCCACACCCTATGGCAATATATATGTAATATATGATCAGTTCATGGCGATTTGAGCGCCATCATTCCGTGAATCGATGCTCACTGAACGTGCCTTCAGAAGGTAGGAGAGGGCTGTGGCTTCCGGGGTGCCTATTGAGAAATGCACAACATCTCCTCGCAAAATCAGCAATTACAGCAGCTAACAAGATCAACACTTTGATTTGGTGAAAGTAGCCACCCGTGCCAATTTCTTCTTCATTCGATTGCACGATCACTCCTGTTTGTGGTCCGGAGGCAGAAACGGAAAGAACCGTTCGCCCTAGGACGAGCGACTATCTGTGCAGTCAACCACGTCTTAGCGACAGACGCTTTGATGGCGTCTTTGTCGGAGCTGAAGGGCTTGGAGTGTCGTCATTGCGCACTGCGCACGCGGGTTGCTGTATTTACTGTCTTCAGCTTCAAGCAGGCCAATGAGTTCTCTGTGCTTGTTCTCCAGTTCCTCATACTCCTCGCATTTGCCACGGACACTCGGCAGTTCGCCGAGACAATGAATTTAGGGAGGTCTTTGAGATCGAGTGATCGCACGTAAAGAACAGAACCAGCATGCGCTCTCCGGGCGTAGGCGATTGCACACGAGGCATCCTCGACATCCATTGCGCCGCTTCATCGTCGTCTGTAGTGGTCCAAGTGTTCATTCGTGGTTCTGTGAGTGTACTGGAACGGTTGCGTGCGCATGATCGATACGTACCAGCCATTTCCAATGATGCCAACGGGCAGTGATTCTCCACGATGCTCACTCAACCATGCCGGCACGAAACAAAATCCCACACTCCCTATGGCAATATATATGTAATATATGATCAGTTCATGGCGATTTGAGCGCCATCATTCCGTGAATCGATGCTCACTGAACGTGCCTTCAGAGGTAGGGAGAGGGCTGTGGCTTCCGGGTGCCTATTGAGGAAATGCACAACATCTCCTCGCAAAAATCAGCAATTACAGCAGCTAACAAGATCAACACTTTGATTTTGGTGAAAGTAGCCACCCGTGCCAATTCTTCTTCATTCGATTGCACGATCACTCCTGTTGTGGGTCCGGAGGCAGAAACGGAAAGAACCGTTCGCCCCTAGACGAGCGACTATCTGTGCAGTCAACCACGTCTTAGCGACAGACGCTTTGATGGCGTCTTTGTCGGAGCTGAAGGGCTTTGGAGTGTCGTCATTGCGCACTGCGCACGCGGTTGCTGTATTTACTGTCTTCAGCTTCAAGCAGGCCAATGAGTTCTCTGTGCTTGTTCTCCAGTTCCTCATACTCCTCGCATTTGCCACGGACACTCGGCAGTTCCGCCGAGACAATGAATTTAGGGAGGTCTTTGAGATCGAGTGATCGCACGTAAAAGAACAGAACCAGCATGCGCTCCTCCGGGCGTAGGCGATGTGCACACGAGGCATCCTCGACATCCATTGCCGCCGCTTCATCGTCGTCTGTAGTGGTCCAGTGTTCATTCGTGGTCTCTGTGAGTGTACTGGAACGGTTGCGTGCGCATGATCGATACGTACCAGCCATTTCCAATGGATGCCACCGGGCAGTGATTCTCCACGATGCTCACTCAACCATGCCGGCACGAAACAAAATCCCACACCCCCTATGGCAATATATATGTAATATATGATCAGTTCATGGCGATTTGAGCGCCATCATTCCGTGAATCGATGCTCACTGAACGTGC